>BGPR01004161.1:52526-104015 GCA_013235015.1 Araneus ventricosus | reverse complement strand
TTTCTTTACCTTTCTTTCAAACGAACTTTCACAAAAGCAACTCTATTCTTTGTTATACCCTCCGGATGAGTAACTGCAACTTCAAATTAGAAAATTAAAGGTGGAGTACTGCAGAATACCAACCCGAAAAAAAAAATGTGAACGCACTTGTATTTGTCAAAAGAGAAATGGAAATAATAAAAAAATCTGAAAAAATCACTTAATAGCATGTAACTTTCATGAGAAAAACTCAGTGTTGATCGTCGGACCGTAAACAAGTGCAACGAATGTAAAATCCACACTATTTCGATTCTTGTTTCTATTCATACCTTACCTTCTTTTTTTCAAACCTCCCTTTGCATTCTTTATCCCACTTTTAAAAAAAGTGCTGTTTTTTTTTCTCTCTCTCGTTCTTCCTTTATCATGTCCTGCTGAAGCAGGGGAGAGAAGAGGGCCCAACGTGCGATTTCAGCCCCCTTCGTGTTCTAGGCGCGTTGCCCCACTCATCCTGAGGGGCCCCGCCCAAATGACAGAGGACTGACGCTCGATTCCGTAGCGCGTGGCCCCAAAAATGCAGGTGTCAGTCGCACAGAACCGTTCATTACTGCAAGCAACCCTCCGTGAGAATCAAGCGAAAGATAAAAAAAAGAATAATAATATCTCCAAGCATGAGCCTTATTCCTCATAAAAAAATCAACGTATATTTTCTGGAGTGGAAGGCAAGGAAAAAAAAAAGCCTAAATAAAAGTTCCTTAGATGAGTGGTTAGGAAAAAGATGTTCTTCCTCTTTTGAGGGAGGATCCCTGGAAGAAAGTTTCTTTTATTTTTTGTTCTCAGAGCCGGGCAATCTGATACCCGGGCACAGACACGGGTGAACTGCAATTGGATTTGCAACTCTCCGCGAAGGTCGTGCGGTTGAACGGGCTCTGGGAGGATCTTCCACCGTTCCGCCCATCTCATGGTTCCACATGTTCCTTTTGGGGAAAAAGGAGAAATGAAACACCACAGAAATGTCTTTCACGGAGATAAAATGTTGCAGTTTCTGCGAGAGGTAATCAATACCCAGAGAAACCAACCAACAAAAAAGTTCACAGAAGGTTGTGCCTTTTCCTATATCGGGAGGCGGGTTGGAGGCTCACATTTCAGCTGGGTCGCAATCTGGTCGGATACTTCATTGACGCCCTTTTGCATTTAATTGCACATAAAAGCGTCCTATGTTTCGATTTTGAACAGGCATTATGATTTTATTGAATATTCCAAGCAGTTAGAGTCTTTTAATATGCTTCGAACAAAACAGGATGGTATCCGATTAAGCCAATTAAATACTAAGTTATGTTTAAATCCGGTCAGAAACTTTGTTTGCCACGTATTACATTTAATTGCGTATAAAAGCGTCCGATGTTTCGATTTTAAACTGGCACTAAGCATTAAACTTGCATTATGATTTTATTGCATATTCCAAGCGATTAGAATTTTCTAATATACTTTGAACAGAACAGGATGGTAGCCGATTAAGCCAATTAAATACTAAGTTGTGCTTAAATCTGGTCAGGAATTTCGTTCGCTTTCTTTCAAGTTCGCACAACGTTCCTTTCGTTCGTTCAAGTGAATATAAAAGCGTTCTGTGCTTCAGTTTGAAACTAACTTTAAGTAGAAAATAATTTTCTTGAATATTCTAAGCAATAAAAATGTTCTAATATTTTTTTGAAAAAGGCAGAATAATAGCAGATTAAGACAATTAAATAGTTATGCTAAATTGTTCTGGTTTTGCAACTATAACTTTCATAAGACTTTAGATAACTAAATAATCTTTATTGTACCTAATTCTTTATTAGCTTTATTCTTTCACTGATGCATTTGTGGCATTACTTTAAAGACAAGTACCGTTAGAGTCATTAAATCTTAAAACCAGCTTTTCTCAAAAGGTTTTCCCAAATTAGGCCCAAATTTTCCCAAATTAGGCTAGAGTGCGCATGCGCAACTCGTGGTAATAAGGAATCAACGCTTACAATAATATTTATGAAGATAATTATATGAAATATATAATGATATAATATATATTTCTTTGCATATGAAATTATTCCATTTTTAATATAAATAAAATTAAATAAATAAAGGCTGGTAAGATATGGTCTGGCCAAACTTCAATCAAAATCCATGTCTAAATGAATTATTGCTATATTCTATAAGCTCTGAAAAAGCTGCTGAGGTAATGTTTGTAAATTTGAGGGTTCTGTTATCTAAATTTATCCCAGAATTTTTTTTAAAAAATTGATAGAGTTAAGAAGTTCCGCTCATGAAGAATAAGTTCTGTTGTAAATCAAAGTTCTCAATAAAGATTTATATTAAAATCAAACAGCATACGTTTCACGCATATCCATTTCTTTGATTCCTGCAAAAGATAAATTCTGCTTCCAGGTATATCAACAGAATGAAGATCTTTTTTTTTTCTTCGACTTTTATGTTCAAAAACCTAAGATTCGGAGTTAAATTATTAATGAATGGGATCAGATAATATTCTTCTGTTCCGACAACTTCAGTAACTATTTCTTTAACCCTTTCTAAGGCCGTGGGAAGTATACTTCCCACAAAGTTCACCAATTCTAAAATGCAATTTTTATGGTTGATGTAAGTTCTCTAGATGTTCCAATTTCTCATCTCAAACCATATCAACGTGTCTTGACTTGATAATTAATTATTAATTAATAAAATTAATTTTAAAAAATTAATGTCATCCAATAAGCTAATTGAATTACTTTTCTTAAATTAATCTCAATACCAAAGATATATTATGATACCACTGCTAGAAAAAAATAGCCCTTTAAATGTTAAAAACATTACAGTTTATGACCTTTCATGAGATAGACCCATGGACAATTCCGAGAATATCAGTCGATGGGAAACCTCTTTCCACTCTGATGTATCCGCATTCAGGTCTATGCAAATCTTAGTATGATTTGAATTGCGTCTTTTGAACTGTTTATAGGTTTCATTCTGGTTCCTTCAGACACGAGCAATAAGAATATTAGGGCAGTTTACTTTGAAGTTCACTATAATTCCGAAAACCAAGCAAATTGTTTTTCCATTGAATTTGCACCATTTTTGTAGCTCAAACTGCCTACGCCCTTATCCCCAAAATGTATTTGAACTCTAAACTCAAAAATCAAAACTCCCTTACTCCAAAATTTTTTCATCTGTAGTATTTACAAAGAAAATCATCGGGAAATTTATTCTTTTCGAAGAAATCGATGTTTTCTGCACATTCTGTAATCGGTGCTTTCAAATACCGGGCTTTCATTTTTCCACGCCCTATTAACCTCATTTAGAAACTGTTTCGGAATAATATTTTCTTTTGTTTTTTAAGACTTATTAAACAAACAATTTGGAAGTACAGTCACATTAAGTTGGTGACAGAATTTTGCATGATTCTGTTCTCATCCTGTGTATACCTATAGTTATGAAGTCGATTTTTCAATCTTTCTAAACAACTTAAATACGAATTTCGAGATCCAATAGTTTTTCTGCATTTCAGTGATTTCACTTTATCATATAGAAAGTATAGAGAGAGCATTGTAATCCTCAAAAAATTCTACCCGATGATTAAAAAATTCGATTCGATTGATGAGTGTCCAAGAATTGCATATATAGTCTTTTACTGTCGGAATTGTATATTCATATCAAATTTTGAACCAAACCTATTATTGGATTTACTCTAAATCGGTATATCTCAGGGCCGTCTGAAGAAGTTTGAGTGCACTTGGTTAGAGTTATTTGGCGCCCTTCAATAACGTAATTAGAAATTTAAGAGCATATGTTCCAAAGAAAAGATCTACCTGACAAAATAGTTGAGAAGCAAATAAAGATTTAAAAAAAAAAGCATCTGTTCTGTTACAGTTTGGCAAATAAGTGCCTTTTCTTATTCAAAATTATAACTGAATAATTTTTTTGTTCAAAATTAATATCAACACAGTAAATTTGTATTTGGGCTATAGCCCAATATAGCCCATTCGATAAAATGGTCTTGGTATGTCTAATAGTTGTCATCGTTCAGGCAGAAGTCACCAAGTCCAAAAAAGAAAGGTATAGAAACCTGATATCTAAGTATCAGTAAATAAACCATTGAAGCTAGAAACCTGTAAAATAATTTTTACTTTTTATCATAACGACTCAAAATTACTTAACTTTAAACTGAATTGGTTTTGAGAGACGTGGTTTTTCTGCCACATCTAAAAACTATAGTTTTGGACTTAGTGACATCCGACTGAACGACGACGTTATATTAGTGTGATAATTGAGGAACGCAACAAGAAGGATGCAGAAATTTAAGTGTGTGATTTCGACATCAGAATTTTTGATATGTATCAAATTTTGGACCAGATTAGTCGACAGAGAAAGATGCTGTTCCAAAATGCACACTCGAATTTATTCAATATAAGGCAGAGCTAAATACAAAAACACGTCCGACAATGGATGTAAACGAGAAAGGCGAGGGGAGAAACTCCTGCGAATTTCCATAGCACTCTTTTATTACGTACAACATAACGGCGACTGGAATAAGAATAATTCGCAAAACGAACCAAGAAGGATTACATAACAATTCAATGAGGATTGCTGAATAGCAGTGAAAATTGTAGGAGACCGTATTATAGAAATAATCAATCAAGAAATGAGAAAAGTTCTAATCCTGGAGATTCCACTCGAGAAAGTTTGCATTCCCAACCTACGAACTTTAAGTTTGCCTGCTTCTGACAATACTTTCCCATATCTGAAGAAATTTACATAAACTAAATAAAATAAACAAAAATTTAACTATTACAAAACCCTAGCAGCTCATAAATTTCCACATATTCTCGGATCCATCCATTCAAAGTGTATTTTTCCGCGACTTCTGGTGGATTCTGCATTTGTGACAGTCGACCAGAGCGGAAGCATTGGCTTTTTGACGGTTTCCAGGTACAGAGATTAGGAGGAGGCAAATCTGCACCGATTAGGGGCGACACCATCTTCAGCCCCGGCGGGGGCAGATTTATAAGGAAGAAGGGGCGGCGTATGATGAATGGGCGTACTTTGTTCCGAAGGCTTTTCTGCCGCTGCCAGAAAATCAATTCTTTTCCCTTCCTTTCCTCGGAATGATGGCATTTTGCAATTCAAATTCTTCTTCCTTCTGTCGGTGTCTTTGTGTTTTGCTTCTTTTATGAAAATCAGCAGCCGCACAACTCTCTTGCTGAGAGTATTAGGAAACTTCTTGGAAAGGATGCCTCTGCCTGATGACGCCGCCTGATTGGATGCGGGGGCTTAAAGGTGCGAGACTCTGGGACTCTCCGGGATAAATATTTCGAACTGTCATGTTTGTAGCACCATTCCGCCGAGAATGGAAGTTCTAAGAATATTCTGAGAAAGGGGGTAACTTAATGCATTTTTTTCCTCAGAAAATCATTTATCAGATATGCTTTATGTAAATTGTTTGCCAAGAAAATCATTCATCAGGAAATTTTATTTGGTTGTGGCTTTATAAAAGAATTTATTTCGTTTGACAGAATGAAAAATTGACGAATTCCACGAATATTTTGCTGAGCATTGTGTATAATCATTTATGATAAATAATGTACTGTGTGTTATATATCAGAGATAAGTTCCTATAACAAATTCACAAAGAAATGACTCACTGAAAAGTTGCAGACAGACAGGACTGTGGCTCAGGTGTTTAAATCACGGGATTCATCTCCAATTAGTCCTCGTGTAACTTCAATTCAGTAGTTATCGTGATAGGAGTATAATTTTCTGAACCTAGGAATATGGCATTTGGTTTTCTCCAACAAGACCTCTTTCAGACAAATTCACAGATTCCTAGTTAACACTTTCATGAGCTTCTGAAAGAACTGAAGGCAGGATCGACGATATAATATTATTACATTCTTTTCACTACTCAGAAGAGTTTCGCGATTTTCGGAAGAAAGATAATCTCCGGGATAAATATTTCGAACTGCCATATTTGTAGCACCATTCCGCCAAAAATGAAATATCCAAATATAATTTACTTTACACTTCGACACATCCCTGACTCCAGAGATAAAAATCTTCGGTTTGCAGTTTGGATGAGTGTACGTAGAAACTTTATTGAACAAAAAGAAAAGAAGAAAGTTTACATACAGTGGAAAACATGTGAAAGCGATGAAAAATGTGTATTTATATATGAAAAGAAAGACTCGCGAAGCAAAAACAATTTCAAGACAGGTTCCAAAAGTTCGCTCAATCTATATACTTGTAGGAGGACTGATTAGGTTCCTAGGTATTGAACCTCTATAGGGTCTTAGTCCATAAGTCTGAGGTCTTGGTGAAGGAGAGAAATTTGGGTCGGAGTCGGATGAACTGGTTGCGTCCGGTGGCTGTTTTATGAGGTTCTTATTTTCAGTGAGGAAAGGTATGAGTTTAGCTATATTTATTCTTGATAGTTTGTTTGAAAGTAAGCTTTTCCACCAAAGTTGAGTATTTTCTGCACTTGGTTTTGTAAAATGATAAGATAACGTCATGTGACAAGAAGTTGCGTAGTGGAGAGGGTCTCCCTTTCCTCCGCATGCTCAGATATCTGAATGATGAAGGGAAAAGGGCCGTGGCCTGTAGCGAAGAGGATGGATTCTCTTGACCAAGATGCTGGGGTTAGAGTGACTTTAGGGAGAATATTAAAAATTGCTCTCCCTGTGTCGCCTGAATCCCAGTCTTGTTGCCATTTGTTCACAGAGAGGTTCCTAAGCATTTTTTTCAGATGACATTTCGGAACCTGAAGATGGAGGTGAGACCCTTCTTTAGTAGCTTGTTTGGCTAGGTTGTCTGCTGCCTCGTTACCGAGGAAACCAAAATGCGCCTTAATTCAGTTAATCAGTTAAGTTGTATTGATGGGTTCTGAAGGAGGGCTTGTTGTGTTTTTTGGATTAGTGGGTTAGAACTTTTGAAGGAAGAAATTGCTCTGAGTGCTGACTCGCTATCACTCGAGATTGATGTTGATATTCCCTTAGAATTAGCCCAATTTATAACCTCTTTTATTGCTAAGGTTTCAGATTGAAATACGGTATTATGCAGGCTTAATTTTGCCATCCACTGATGAATTTGAACATTGTTTTGAATGACACAGAAAGCGCAACCTGTTTCAGCTTCTAGATGTGAACCGTCTGTGTAAATAGCCTCAGCTGGGGGATGCGGTGAAAGACTGTAAGAAAGGGATTAACTTAATGCATTTTTTCTCTGAAAATCATTTATTAAATATGTTGTAAGTAAATCGTTTTTCAAAAATCATCCATCAGGAAATTTTATGTGATTATGACTTTATAAAAGAATTTATTTTGTTTGACAGAATAAAAAACTGTCAAATTCCACAGAATTTTTCTGAGTATTGCATATAATCATTTGTGATAAATAGTGTCATGCATGTTATGTATCAGAAATAGTTTTCTAAAGCAAATTTACAAGGCAATGAATGTCTCATAACAAGAATACAGAGAATTCTATAACTCAGATAGCTTTCTCTTCAGCTAAATATGGTTCAGAGTTACGAGATTTATCATCAATTAGCCGTCTCATAACCTCAAAACGAGACATTAATCTAACAGAACAAAAATTCTCTTATGTCGGCAATGGAGCATTTGGCTTTCTCCAATTACAGTAAAACCTGTCTATAACGATATTGTATGGACCTAAAACCAGCGTATTGTAGAGACCTGTATCAGCTTAGTTATAGACAGATGAGTCTAAAGAGTGATTATCGTTGTAGGCAAGTTACAATTACAAATACATCGAGTAAATAGTAATTCCGCCGGGACCAAATGAAATGTCTTTATAGGCAGTTTCATCTTTATACAGGTTTCACTGTATATCCTTTTCAGGAAAACCCCAATATCCCCGATACCGCGTTCAAGAGATTATGAAGGAATTGAAAGCATGATTGATTTAGAAATTTCATTAAATTTTTCCCTTTTGCTAAAAAAAAGCAACTTTCAGGGATAAATATTTTATTTTTCTGAGATACAATAAAATCCTTAAAAATTTATATGAACAGAGATGATAATAATCCATATGATACTACTGTCCTCCTGTGAATACTAGTATTCAGACATAAATCCATTCGGAATTAAAAACTGCATCAAAGCGTGGGAATCACTTTCTAAATAAAAATTTGTTGTAAACCAAAATAGTCCCGATATTGGAATGGTTACCAGAAATGACATTATCTCCAGGTAGAACAGTCATTCTCCGATGAATTCCTGTCACTTTTTTCTAAAATGCTGTTCACTTCCTAAAGGATTTTAAAAGCAAAAACTATTTTTAACGTTCTATGCATTAAAGACTTTACTTATAATCCCTTAACCCTTTATAAGGCCGTGGTAAGTTTACTTACCAACAACTTCATCAATTTTTAAATACAATTTTTTAAGTTGGCGTAAGTTTCAGTCAAATTTTTCGATGAAGCAAAAACCTAGATGTTCCAATTTCTTATCTCAAATCCTAACGAGGTGTCTTTACTTTGAAATTAATTAATAAAATCAATTAACAAAAAAAGTAAAAAAAGTAATGCTATCAATTAAGATAAATTAATTCCTTTTCTTAAACTAACATCAATACCAAAGCTATTTTATAAGGTGACCCCAAATGAAAAGAAGACCTTAGATGTATCGATAAATCCCTTAATGTGGACTCACTGGAATTTGCCGATAGATGGCGTGGTGGTATTACCAGTTGCACCTTTGTTGCATGATGAATTCCTCCAGATCAGCACAAAGAGCAGTTATCCAATTTCTTTGCACAGAGAAGGAGCATGCTTCACAAATTTATCGCAGGATGAAAGAGGTGTACGGAGAGCATTGTCACGCACGGCGCACCATATTCCGGTGGTGTCAGCGTTATGAGGCGGGACGCGTAAACATCAAGGCCTTGCCATGCCCTGGGCAGGCTCACGTTGTGACCAATAGTTCCACGATTTTGGTTGTGGATGAGCTCATTCGGCAGAATCGTTGGATAACCACACGTGAAATTGCTGTTGAACTGTCGATGAGCAAAGGGGCTCTGCATCACATAATCCACAAAAAGCTTGGTTATGGTAAAGTTTGTGCACAGTGGGTGCCCAAGCATCTGTCAAAGAATCAGAAGATGGCGAGAATGGGTGTTTGCCTGACCCAGCAGTTTTTGCACTGAAACCATCCACTCCCTCCTTCGCGCTAGGATCAGTGCATCAATGCCAATGGCGATTATTTAGAATTGTACTGTTCCACATGAACTGTAATTAGAATATTGTTATTAAAATTTCTTTACATATAACTGTAGACTCCTTTTCATTTGGGCACACCTTATATTACACCATAACTAGAAAAAAATGTCCCTTTAAAGGGTTAAGTTAACGATAAATACTGAACATGCTATCTCTTTTCTGAATGGCATTAGAAATTTTTCACTGCCTCAGAGACCTTAAAATAACTATACAGGGCGATTCTAAAATATATGAAAAGCATAACGGCGGCTAGAGCGGACCAAAATAAGCAGTTTCGTGAAGAAAGGTATGTGCTGAAATAGTGCGCGAATTGCTGGCACTTAACGAAGACACGGACAACAGGTGAGTAAGAAAAGCAATTCGAGTAAAAAGAAAATTTTTAATGGTTCACCTTTTACAATAGTCACTCGAAAGAGTAATCTCCAACCTTAATAGAAAATTCACATTGGCCTTAACTAGTAAAGATCCCAATCATTTTGAGCATATTTCCAGCAGAAAATGATAGACTGGTCATGATATTTTTAGCAGACAGAATGATAATTTGGTAGATGATGCTTTTATTCTGCCCCAGGAGCAGAAATCCGGGCATGTCAAATTTGATGATCATAGTAGCTAAAGAACAGATCCAATAATCCGAACCATTCAGTGGCGTAGCAACCACGGGACACGGGGTGTCCCAGCTAAAAAAAATCTGCAAAATATCTGAAGTATTTGGAACATGTTTTCTTCAGAAAAAAAATGTAGAATATCTGAAGAAAATTATGTTCCCAATGCCTTCAGGTTTTCGGCAGATTTTTCT
Source organism: Araneus ventricosus (assembly GCA_013235015.1). Lineage (NCBI taxonomy): Eukaryota > Metazoa > Arthropoda > Arachnida > Araneae > Araneidae > Araneus > Araneus ventricosus. Next base: position 93,981 of record BGPR01004161.1, on the reverse strand, counting down.
GCAGTCAAGGCTTAATTATTAATTTTAATTAACGCAATTAATTTAATTAACCTAATTTGTAATTCAACTTACTTGTAAGATGTCGATTCAGATTGTGACAAAACTTCACGCTGATCCTGGCTGGGATTCGAACCCGCGTTCGAGGAGGCGACAGGCAGGAACGCAAGACCACACCGGACTACAAGAGATGGGCGTAAAATAATCTATTTGAGTTTTAGCGTCAAAATAGCTCTAGTGGCGTCATTTAATGGTGTAAAAATCAACCATGGTCAGAATACTTGTTTCAAAGTCGTAGAGATGAGTAATAGATGAGATTAGTAATATTTTTGTTCAATAATTTAGATTTTCTGTTTCAATAAATTCGTATTCACATTTTATATTTCTGATAAGCCTTCTCTCCATCCAAAGGGAGTAAGCTCCACTTTTCCCTTCTTTTTGGAGGAAAATAACTAGTCAGAAAGACACTTGGAAAACTAATTAGGAATTAATTAAATTATGGGGGAAAAGTTTAAAATGGTAAAACCTCAAATATTTATCTTAAAGATTAATTTAGAATTCATTTTCTCAGTGGCATATTTAAAAAATTTAGTGCCTAAGACAATTTTCGATTGGGAAATTTTTTCTGCAGATAAATCAAGCATTCCTTTTCTATACAAGTATATGGTCGATATCACTAATTCAAAAAGGAACTGATGAAACTCCTGTCTGCTGTAAAATTAAACAATAATGATTGTTACATTCTAATTTTGTTTTATATCCTTTGGAAAATAAAGCTGCAATGTTAGAGAATATGGTGCAAAATATGTATTTAGAGAAATGCAGATATTATGAAATTGCAGTTAAATCTTCAAAAAATCAACAGATTATTGGTCAAGTTTAATTGATGTTGTGAAAATCCGCTAAATAACTGCAAATTGAATTGAAGACAAAATGCAGGTTTTTGCTGTCTTACAAAAATCTGCAGAATATTTAGAGAAAAATATAATAAGGAATTTTTTTGCAGATTTTACGCAGATTAAATTGAAGAAAAAATGCAGATTTTTTTCTGTCTTCAAAAAATCTTCAAAAATCTTATAAAAACTTCAAAAAAAAATTTTTTTTTTTGCAGATTTTTTTTAGCTGCGGTAGATGCCTTGGGAGCAAGTTTTAGAGGGCGCATGAGGTCAAAACATTACTGTGTTTATGCCTTTTTCAAAGCTATTTCACTATTCTTCTGACAAAAGAAATAAGTTCGAAGCTCTTCAATGTAGTACAGTTCGTCTTTGAAGGAAGGTGGAGTAATTTCTTCATCGTCGCTTAAATTAACACTAAAGAATTGGTCTGCTATTAATTCATGAATTGTAAATAATTTCGAAGTCATGATGTTTTTATCACAGAAAACATACTAGAAATTAGGACATTTTCACATTTTAGAACGGAGGAAAACGACATTTAACCGAAACTTTGCGTCGTGTGTTCAATGCACTTTATCATTACAATGAATACGAATGAATCGGGACTGTGATGAAACGACGTATAAATGAGAATCGTATAAACGGAGCTTTACAGTATTTCGCATCTATCTCTAAATATTTGTTGAAAATCAAATAAATAACTTCTATCCATTAAGCCTACACGAGCAGTAATAATTGACGTTTGCTTACAGAAGAACGCATTACCTGTATTCGGATTTTGAAACTCATTCCACTTACGATCAGTGGTGGAATGGCGAGGTTGCCAGCTTGCCCGATAGCAAGTGGGCCCCCTTAAACAGAAGACAATTTGGGCCCCCAGGAAATGTGGGAGAGAAAAAAAGAACTCTTTCTCTATAGTAAACTTTTCTAAAGAAAATAAATAGAATAACCCCTGTACCCAAGGTCCGTGTTTCTTATATAATATTTAACTTACGGAATTTAAAATCAAATAACTTTAATCATAATTTCGTTATTTTAAACGTAGAAAATTAAAGGTTGTTAAAAGGGATTTATTTTAAAGACGCGAAAAAATGAAATATATACTAAAAAATTAAATTAAATATATAATTAGATTAATATAATTAAATATAAAAAAATTAAAAATTAAATGCATAATACATATGAATTAATGTTACGATTATAGATAGGTGTGGGCCCTCACTGACTCCTGGCAACCACTATTTTCAGACTCAGTCCGCCACTGCTTACGATCGTTTTCCATCCGGGCCCCTCCCGTTAGAGGCACGCACTATCATCGACAGAGTGTAAACCCCAACCATTATTGTACCCACCAGGGAAGCGAGACCCCGCTTACGCATCTGACGGCTTCTCATCCACATACTTGTGGTGTCCCCCATTTGGTCCTGCATTAGGACACCAAAAATTATCTGATATTTCTCGATTACTTATTTCACCTTGAGTACCAACCTCTAACTTATAAATTGACTGTGGTGGCCTGGTACTAAAATCTTGACTCCAGGACCGAACGGCCTTGAGGTCGATACCCAAATCCACTGAACATCTGTTTGCCATGTGGACGAACCTAGTATGCGCAAAATCTTTCGAGCTAAGCTGACCGTTCACGCCGCCCATGTAGCGTGGTAGCACTCCACGTCATTTCATTTTTTATCCCATCAATTTAGGCAGTTCCACTTACGACCACAGTACGCCACGCAAATTCATCCACTACCAATCACTCCTATCCTTGATTTTCTCGGTGAACCACGCACCCCAAGTCTCCTCCACCCGCACACATACGTACCTACCCCCACCGCGTTCATGTCACGACACTCCAAATGGAGTAATGGATATTTTGATTGGCCAGATATCCAACCTTCCACTCCACATCATGCCAATTCTGGTTCCCATTGACAACAGGTTTGGGGTGGAGCAGTCGTGAATGACCAGACGGTCGGACCGTTCTATATTATTTGGAACGCGTCTCACCAGATAGTTCCAGTTTTGAGCCCATTAATTTAGGTGGGTCATTCATGGAGGATCCATTCAAACGACACAACCAGTCATTTTTATATCCCAGGGCTACTGTACCTCCCTCTCCCTCCTCCCGCTTTCAAAATGGGACCTCCAGACCCCCTTTCCCGCGAAAGCTTCACTCCCCTCCCCCATTTTGTGGTTTTCGCTTTTATAAGAGTTCGCTCTCCCTTATCGAAGATCGTATTTTAGTTTCATGGTTTAGTACGCCGAATGGAAACAGGGCGGGATGAAAATCCAAATATTTCGACCAAACCGCGTCAATTGTCATCGGATTTTTCATTGACGACGGGTTTTGGAACAACGTCTTCAAATGGTGTGGGACGGAGAGCTCGTGGGTGTCCAGGTTTAGAGTGTTGAAGTGAGAAGAGGGTAGTAAACGTCCTCAGGCAACGTCCTCGTCATTTAACCACTTCTTATCGTGTATTTGAACTATATTCACGAATTACAGTTAAGATTTATATTATAATCAGAATAATTAGTTATTGATATTGCAAATCGTGAGAAATTGTATTAGCGGAGAATAACGATTTGTATTTTACAAACTTCCATGTAAATGGAGTCAAAACAAATCACAAAGACTCTAATTTGATTTTCATAATTCTATTCACTTTAGCAACTATTTTGCATACAATTACTGAATTGAACGTCATAGAGATTTCTAAATTTTATTACGAATTAAAAATTGTATTCATTCCGTCCCATACAGAAACCACCGTTCCTTACAGTTCCCCTTTTCGATTCGCCTGGGTATCTTCTCAGCATGAGATTGGGATTGTGACTCGTCTCCACTCCAGAGAAAACCCACACCTTCTCAGTGGGGACCGAGACATCAAGCCCAAACTCACCCGTCGAGAAGACAGCCAAAGTATCCCACCACAGATGCGATCCCTCCCCCTTGCGACACAGATCCGAGTGAATCATTCCAGTCAAACGAGAAGAATCTCACAGAAAAGCAAGCATCGGATGAAGATGTGGATGGGCTGTAATTAGTGCGCGGAAGGGACCCGAGAGGAGGGAGGGGAGTGAGCAATCTTCCTCCACCCTCTGCCGTCATTTGTCATCCGGGAACGCAACTATGACAGCCATTGTTTCCTGCAACTTCCCTCTCGGCATCGATTCTGTTTATCTCCCTCGCAGTTGGTTTGTCCCTTTTCCCCTTAGTTCGGGCGGATGCACCGAAAGATTGTGTCGGAGAGAGAAAAGATGCTACCAGGAACTCATGTCACTCGGAAGAAGGCAGGATCGATGGTTTACCAACCCTCCTCATACACAACACACCGTTCCATGCCCATTCTGGTCAATGGTGAAGATATTAAACTGAATTGTTAGAGTATCAATAGAAAAGATCCTTCTGTTAGACGCAGAGCTCCCAAATGTACTATGGTTATTAAATTTAATTGCATATCTTAGAATAGCTGAAATACTAATTTCCTCCTTATATTGAAACTGTTTCCCTTTATTTAATATATTTGGTTTTGGGTTATTGCTGAAAAATAGCAGAGCAGGCATATTCTTGCAAATTCTAGGAAATTGTATTAAATATAGAAGTTTTTCAAATTAATGTCTCGATCAGTAGTGTAAACAAATAGTATGGAGCACAATACAGATGGGTGGTTTACCAACCCTCCTCTTGCATAACACACCGTTCCATGCCCATTCTGGTCAATGGTGACGATATTAAACTGAATTGTTAGGGTACCAATGAAAAAGCTCCTTCTGTTAGACGCACGGCTCAAAAATGTACTATGGTTATGAATTTTAATTGGATATCTTAAAAAAAGTTAAATACTAATTCCCTACTTATATTTAAACTGGTTTGCCTGTACTTAATATAATTGGTTTTGGGTCATTGCTTAAAAATAACAGGTAATAAAGGCATATTCTTACATATTCTATTAAATATAGAAGTCTTTCAAATGAATGTCCCTATCACAGGTTAAGCAGATAGTATGGGGCACAGTACAGATTGATGGTTTACCAACTCTCCTCATACTCAACACACCATTCCATGCCCATCCTGGTCATTGGTGACGATATTAAACTGAATTGTTAGGGTACCAATGGAAAAAGATCCTGCTGTTAGACTCAGGGCTACAAAAGTAATATGGTTATGAAATTTGATCCGATATCTTAGAACAGCTGAAATACTAATTCCCTCCTCATATTTAATTACCTTTTTGCCCTTATTTAATATATTTTATTCCTGGTTTTGGGGAAATGATGAAAAAAATAACAGATCAAGGATGCATTTAAAAATTCTACTAAAATGTATTAAATATTCTTTCAAATTAATGTCCTGATCAATAGAATAAATAAACAGTATGGCGACAGTATAGTTTCATCGTTTACCAACCCTCCCCATACACAACACACCATTAAATGCCCGTTCTTGTCAATGATGACGATATTTAACAGAATTGGTGGGGTACCGATAGAAAAGACTTTTCTGTTAGACTCAGGGTTCCAAAACGTTTATGGTTAGAAAACTTAACTGGATATCTTAGAACAATTGAAATGAAAACCTCAACCTTATATTTAACTAATTGTCCTTATTTAATTAATTTTATTTGTGGTTTAGGGGCAATGCTGAAAAATAGTACAGCAAGTATACTCTTAAAAATTATACTAAATTGCATCAAATCAAGAAGTCCTTCAAATTAATGTCCCCATCATTAGCTTAAATAGACAGTATGACAGTATGAAAATATGTAAGGTGGGGAGAATTTTTCAGTTAACCCCCTAAGACCGTAGGGCCCTGGCGTCCTGCAACCTCATAATTACATAGCTGTTCCGACTAAAAATAGGTTTTTAATAGTCAAAAGTAGATCTGCACAATTCATGATGAATTATGAAAAATTAAATTTCCTTATGACACATTAGAAAGAAGAAGTTTGTTTAATCTATTGGAAAGTAACAGCTAATTCGTATTATGAAAACCATTGAAACCGTAAATAGTGCTCGCTACCAACAACAAATTGTCAATTTGAACCACACACTGATCGTCAAATGATCACTATCTGCCAGTCGACACGATAAGGTGATTTTGCTTCCTGACAACGCATCAACACATGTGTCCAAGCCAATGAATAAACTCTTTAAAAGATTTTAACTGGGAAGTATTACCCCATCCGCTGTATTCACTAGCCCTTGTACTGTCCGAATTTCGTTTGTTCCGGTCGATGGCGCATAAATTGTCTCAACAGCACTTCCGAACGTATGACGATGTGGTCCTATGCAGCACTCACTACTTTGCCTCCAAAAACGCAAAATTTAATTGGGATGCTATCCATACCTTACCTGACAGATGAGGGAAATATGTAGCTACCAGTGGTCATTACTTTGAGTAAGGTACTGTTTTACTTCTCTTCCATTTCTCGTGTTTTCTTTTCTAATCACCGCAATTTTAACCGGTACATCTAGTACAAAAAATAGTTGATGGGGTTGTGCTGCTTTCTGCTTTTCATCCCATTTTATTTATGGTAGACATTAAAACGACCATATACAGGGTTATTCAAAACAATTGCACCGATTATAAATGGCTGTAACTTCCGTGTAAACAAAGAAAGGAAGGAAAAAAATTCTACCTCAATATTGAAGGAAGCTTAATGTTTTGTTTGTGTACGTAATAATTGCCCTATGTGACTTCCCTTGGTCATATGGGCAACATCCATGCGGCAGTCCATTTCACGCCACACACTATGAAATCTGTTCATGCGCATTCGACAGCCACAGGCATGTTCTGCCGTGGCTATCTAAATCTCTTCCGTCTTCATTTCATTGGAATTTGTCTGTCTTAACGCCTCCTTTGCGTGCAACAGTGAACAAACTGAAGGTACGCTTAGAGGATGTTTCACATGGTAATAAAATGGACTACCGCACGGATGCTGCTCATGAGAACAAGAAAAGTCACATAGGGCAATTATGGCACTGAGGAACAAAAAACCATTTTTTTTTTTTTCATTTGCCAAGGAAATTTTAACGGTTTTAAGGTATCTTGAAGTTGCTGATTTCAAAACTAATTTTACTTTTTCCGAATTGGCTCTAGCTTTTTAAATAATGCATATTGTCAACATTTTAATAGTGTCTGAAGTAGGATGGGCCAAAAAAAAGTAATTTTTGTCATGTGTCCTTATACATCGGGAAAATTTGCGAATTGATGAGAAATAAAAAGGGGAAAAAATTAATTAAATTGATTGATATCCATTATTTCCACCTGGGCCTTAAAAGTCCTAAAAAGAGAGGAAATTAGACTGTTTTTCATTAATTTTTAAAATTTCTCCTTAATTTCTTTATTAAATCTTAGCTGTTAAGAACTCAACTCCTACAGACTAATAAATTTTATTTTATCAAAATCGGTCTATACCTTCCTGTCACAAATTCGTTTGAAAGTCGTCAAAAATGTGTGAAATTGCTGCAATATGTTATTTTCAGTTCCTAATCAACATCATAATCTTCACACATCATTTCGTCAATGAAATGCTGCAGATCAATGTATATGCATAGAAAAAAGGTTATTTAGGTCTAAAAAATATCAAATTTATTTATTTTCTTTGTTTAGGGTAACACTTGCAAGACTAAGCTCCAAAACTAGAATATTATTTGATAGTTCAGAAAGTATTCCGAGAATACAGAAAGTAACCAAAATTAACACACCTTAAAAAAAAGACTTCGGTTACTAGGATATCAAAGTAATGGAACAAAGATATCAAGGGAGGTTGGACACACATTGGGTGGCAGATTACTGCTCGATTCTCTTCCAACGCGAAAATTCCACTGTACGTAAAAGGATATCATATGAAAGCATTTCCATGAAATAACTGAAACAGCTTATTTAATTTTCTTTTTATTGGACTTAATGTAACATCATGTATTTTTACCATGCCATTATGATTCATTTATTTTATTTGTTGAAATTCAATTCTTTATTTCATTCATTAATATTGTTTTAAATTTTATTCTCTAACTTGCATTTGATGCAGATTTTAAGTGATTCCTGCATAGATTTATCTTGTGATTTATATGTTGATTACCCTTTAGGATTAAGTTGATGTATTGCATGGATTTAATTTTAAAGCTATATACCCGGTTAGCTTATATAGCCAGAGTTGCTCGGGGTAGAAATATTTTCAAGTCTAGGTACTTATAACACTTTAAACTTAATTAAACAGTTTCTCACTGTAACGTCTTTCGGTAATTTTCTTTTTTCCTCTCATGTGTCACTGATCCCCTCGGCTAGAGGCTAAACTAACCTCTTCTTTTTGTCTCTGTACTTTGAACCCACGAGTCTGACAACCCTTGGAATTCCATATTTAAATCCCCATCATTGCTACGGAGACCACAGAAATACTTTATATCATGCTTTTTATGGCTCCTCATTCTCTTCTTTTTAGTGTTTGTGTGCCTGACCGGAAGCATCATTCCTTCTTTATCTACCTCGGCCCTCTCCCTTCGGTAAGAACGGGACTCGGTTAATCTTTAATGACTTTGCATACTGACAGTGGTGTACCGAGGGTAAGTGGCGCTCGGGTCATACTATGATTTTTTCTCCCCCCCCCCCCTCCTTCATCATAAGAGGCTTCACTTGCGTAAACGGCTCTCTGGACAGGGTATTTTTCGACTCCTTATTGTATTTGACTTTAGAAAGTGGCCCAAACATATTAACGTTCTTTCAACACGGTCATTGGCTCAGCGTGGGCAAGTGGTGCCCAGGGATTTTTTTTTTTACCCCAGTCGTCATTTGCTTAGCAAGCGCAAAAGGCCCTCGGTGCTTGGTATTATTTTTACGTGCCCTAATCATAATTTCCTTTAAAAACTGGCATAAATGCAGTAATGTTTTGTCTCCATCTTTTGTTCTAATGTTTGTCTAAAACTAGCACATTTGCCGCATCAATACTTCCCTCACTTCCCGGACGCTACGCCACTGATTACTCACATCAGCGATGATTGTTTTTAGCGGAGCGCACGAACTCAGTGGTTCACAATCTCCGAAACATGATAAGTGGCATCTATAACCCTGGCTGAAAAATGAGTTGAACCTAATTAAATTAAGGTTATCTGAAAAAGACTAATATTATTGCTGAAAGGGAATTTATTAGTGATTAGGTCCAATAATATGCCTCATTTACTTCTCCATTCAGTTCAGTCATTCAACCTGGCATTCACACATGCATACACAAGATATGGGAAAGAAGATAGATACATAAAAAATAAAGTTTTAAAATGAATATTAACTATGAGTTTAAAATTAGGTGAGTTAAGTTAGAGAATGGGTATACCCGTTACCTGATTTTGGCACTGATGTAGGCGATTTCTTTTCTATGTCAGGTCTGGTCAATGTCTTTGGCTTAGTCCCGGGGGGGGGGGCGGGGCCCGCCATATTAGCCCTGATAAGGGCTAGTTGACTCAATTCCTTTTCAAATTGGTGAAATCATTCAAAAATTGGTTCAAAATTGATCATTCAAAAATTTTTGAAATTTAAATGAAACATCGCGTAGTAACTAAACTAACGTCACTGGATATTTGAAGGCATATTAAAAGCTATGAAATAAAAATGGAAGTTAAGTGCATGCTACGAAACAACCTTGACCAAAGAAAGCAATATTTTTAACTTTAACAGTGGTAAAAACACGTGAATAAAGGATTTGATGAAAAAATAAATTGAATTTGATTTTATAACAATAAAAGCATTGCTACAAATTGAGTTTAAAATGAATTCTGAAATGTTTGGTAAAATTGGAGAAAACATAGTACAACAATTAAATTGGTATCATTAAAAAGAAATTTTTTGCTCTTTAAGGTAGTATAAAAATAATTTTCGCACGATAAGTATTTCAGAAGTTATTGGCCAAAAACGTCTAAAAATAGCTTGATTTCGTTATTTAATTAAATAAGTAAAAATCTAATCCGAATTTTAAAATAATTTTTTACGTAATTAGCTCCCTCTTGTGCTAATCCATCACTGTGTGAAATTTGGTCGCCTAAGTCCAACGGTGTGGGCGTGCATAAAAACCAAAAATACGAACAAAAAAACAAACAAACATATTTTCCTCTTTTATATATATAGATTTATATGAGGCAGTTTCAATGCGATTTGAGTGGTGCGTGCACATTACTATTGAAATATAATTTTACCTTCATCGCGAAAACTAGAGCCAATCTGACAAAAAGAATGTCGGATTCGGAAAAATAGGTCTAATTTACTGAAAAGATCAGTGTCGACCAATGTTATGTATACAAGCAAAACTTTACACTTGCTTCTATATTGTCTTCAAATTTTTCTTCCCAGCGTTGTCTACAAGGAAGTTATAGCCTTTGAAATCGGTGCGATTGTTTTCAGTTATCCTGTATTTAATAAATAATGAAATCAGTAAACAAAATGACTAAGATTACCAAATTTTTTTGGCAGATTCATTCCGTTTCTGGCCTGTAGAATTTTGGCAGTACTTTCAGAAACATCATAATAACAATGCTTTAAGAATTCTGAATCAGGCTCATATGATTTGTTGGTGCATACTTCGAATCTCTAATATCCAGTTTTCAATCAATGAGGACTTTCCAACCATGATCAGATCTACAAATTATAAATCCTGATTTGACGGAATTTTTCAACTAAATTTAATTCTAGGATGACAACATTCAGTTTCTGAATCCTTGGGAACATATGAAGCCATTTCATTTATTTTTATTGATTTTAAATTTCCTTTGCAAGAAAGGAAAGAAAATTTTTATATGGTCCATTCTGTATATTTTACCAGAAGATTCAAAGTCACATCAGAGATAATCTTCACAAATTTCAACTACTCTATGAAATACAATGGCGAAAAACAAAATCCATACATAGCTCAAGCGATTTACAAATGGTACTACTTTTTACACATAAAAAAATTAACGTGCATGCATTGGAATAATCTTCCAGTAATTTGGAAGTTAAGTTTAGTTTAATTTAGTTTTATATTAACGTCCCGTTTGAAGCAACACGAGGGCTATTTTGGGACGAATCTCGTAATTTTAAACCGTGGTCTGAAGCCTGAGCTGGCATTCCCTCTTCAAGCTGTCGCACCACACTAGTACTTGTCCATACCAGTGAACTTTAAACTATGGGCGAGCCGATGAACGTGGCTTGTGGGCACCACACCAGTGGAAGGAGTCTGACCCACTACGTATGATTTAACGAGCAACAGGCCCACATACACGACAGATCTTCAATGGAATCGTGTCTCGAACCTGGAACCTTCCAGCTCCAAAGCCGAGACCTTGCCACCGCGGTCCCCGGTAATATGGAGAGAAAGCTCATAATTTTTTTTTTAACTTACTGACACAGATTAAGCCAATGAGTATCAGCTGATTTCTTTCAGTAACTAATCAGTTGAAGAAAATTTTAAAATGGATATTTCTTATTAAAAAGCACATACTATTTGCGCATAGATTGCTACGTTTTCATTAGTAAGCAGAATGCGCGAAATGGAACCGAATTAAATTAAAGTTTTAGGGGGGGGACACTTCTTTCAATGAAAATCCACATTTTGCGAATGATTCTGCAAATAAAAGTCATTTATAAAGATAGAAGTTTAAAAGAACATTCTTCTTCTTTCTAATAAGTGTATAAATATCTTTTACATATTTTCTTTTCTAATATCTTTTAAAGTACTCTTAATAAATGCAGTGTTCCAGAGTCACATAAATGGACCTGCTAAGAGTAGAGAGCGCATTCATGTAGCAGGTAGAGTATTATAACTATGCTCCCTAAAGTTTTCTGACTATAGGTATGTCAATTGTTGCGACTCAGCGGCGGATATGACAGTTAAGGTATGGCTGCCACAAAACATAATACGCTCCTCCAAAACATTCAAATGTTAATATGAAAAATTCAGAAAAAAAATTTCCCTCAATTGAGAATGCAAGTAATTTCGTCTCTAAGTTGTCTTTAACTCATTTGTAAGGGCTAGAGGATTAAAGAAAATATTTTCTTTAATCCTTGATACTACATTTTCTTTAATCCTTGATACTACTTTCGCTTTCATTAACATTCCCAAAAATTTCCAAAACTACATTGAAAGCAGATATTTGTATTCGATTTCGTTCAAACATACTAATTCAGTACTACGATATATTGATTATAAAATTTCATTATCTTGTCCATTTTTGTTGTTGTTGTTCTGTTGAAGTTAGTTAAAAGTACAGTAAGCAAGTAATAGACGATAAAGTCCATTTTCCCGTTCCATTCCTTTTCCAGTCATATTTGGTTTTAAAACTACGAAATAAAATCTAAAATATTTTGTATTCGCGGCACTATCTAAGAACGCCGTCTGTGGCGTTAGTGTTTATGTGCCCTCACTTTCCTGCGATGCTGCATGAGTGAAAGAATATGATACTGATGTAATTTATTATCTCAGAACTTTAAAAGTCGAAGAATATCTTGTTAAGGTATCTGACTACGCATTGTTAAAAATGTATGCGTTCACTATATAGTCTAGTAACTTTAGTCAAAAAATGGGTGTTTCTTCGAAAAAAATTTAAAGATTTTTCTTCATAGAAACCTTATTTTAAATGATATCTCAAAAGTCCCCGACATTCTGCTGTACACTTCCCACTTTTAGGAGGGATGAAGGGAACTGTATTGTACGAAATTAAGCACTTTCCTGTGGAATAATAAGTCAGGCATTTCTTTCTGTCTTAAATCGGTTTGAGAAATGATGACGAAATGTGTAACTCATTTTTGTTCCTTTGAAGAGTGATGACCTTCGACCAATGTGTTTAATAAAATAATCCAATCTGTACCTATTGTATAAAATTTTTTGTGATTTCCTTAATTTGTTTCATAAATAGTACTGTATTTTGGAAAGAATTGGCATGAAAATCGAAAACTTATCGAATCCTCTCAAATAAGCTCATATTCGGCCTCAAGCCAGTAGTTACAAACAAGTGGAAATATTTCGGAATAAAGCCAGCCCCACAAATAAATATAAAATGAAAACTCTTCGAGCTGGAGTATCAAATACCAGACATATATTACCTTCTTTGATGTTTGGCTATTTTAGATCGAAAATAGCCTTATTTAACTTTTGGGCAAGGCAACATCTTTTTAAGATTACTTTCAAAAATTTCGACTCGTAATATCCCGTCGTGCACACACGGACTGAAACATGTACTCAAAACATGGTACGAGAGGCCGCGGTGGCCTAGTGGTAAGGTCTCGACCTCGGGGCCGGAGGGTCGCAGGTTCGAAACCCGATTCCACTGAAGATCCGCCGTGTATGGGGCCTGTTGCACGCTAAATCATACGTAGTGGCCAAACGTCCTCCCGTTGGTGTGGCGCGGAAGTTTGGAGAGGGGGGTGCCAGCTCAGGTGTCGTCCTCGTCATCTGACCGCGGTTCAAAATTACGAGGTCCGTCCCTAAATAGCCCTCGTGTTGCTTCAAAACGGGACGTTAATATAACCTAACCTAACCTAACCAAAACATGGTACAAAAATACCTTCAGAAGAATTTTTGTAAAGCCATACAATAAAAAAGAAAAATAAATTTCCCTTTAGATATTCAAAAATGACTGTTTTTTAGAATAAATTATGATGAAAATTAATAAATAAAGGTAGATCTTTTGCAATCGAACCCCTTCTTGTTAGATTACTCCGAAACTACAAGCCAGTAAACGCAAATAAGTGAAAAATATTTCAGCCTAAGGTTGGATCACAATAAACGTTATAAAGATAAATAGATTACTCTTTGAGATCGGGGCTCAAATACGAGATATCTTTCATCTTCTTTGATAATCGTTTTTTGTACATCTATAGCTTTTGAGGTTCATACCTTTTTAAGAATACTATCAAGAGTTCCGAACCTCTATTTCCTGTCGCGCACACATGGAATGCAACGTGTACCAATATACGGTATAAAGACACTTCCGAAAAATTCTTTGTAAAGTCAAACAAGAAAGAAAAAACCTCTCCTAAGATATGCAAGAATGGCAGCTTTTTAGAATAAATTATGACGAAAACTAATAAATAAAAGCATACCGTTTGCAACCGAGCCCCTTCTTCTTCAGAAGGGGGGGATCGCCGAAACATCGAAGCAGAATAAACAGAAAAGGGGTGCAGAAGTAAAAATTCCCACTCTGGGATGCGGGGTAAAAGGGGAGAAAGAGAAAAATCCTTCGAATTCGGAAGGAGGGGGGAGGACAAGACGAGGAAAAGGAGGTGAGAGGGTGGTCGGGGAAGCGCAGCCAGCTGGAGTTGACGTGCCTCGCTCATGGAATATTCATGAGCAGGACGCGTTGCAGTGTCGCCTGCCTGCTGTACACACTCGCCCATACATACGTGCCTACTTTGTCACAGACGCGCCGGCAGGGATTCATTCTTTTCCGGAAAGGGGTGGCACAATTGGCGAGATGTCAGGCTGGAATCCGATATTTGGCGATAAAACTCAAGATGGATTAATATTACCAAGAGTTTTGCGTTTCTTGAAGTAGAACTTTATAATTCGGATAACTGGAGTTGTATTTCACAAAAACGGGGATAGGGCCAATATGGATACTTGGTAATTTGAATGATGCTCAGAAATTAAAGACACAGAAAAACTAAACTTCGTTTCAAGAATTTAAGTTTATGATACACAAGCTACATAAAACTATTAATACTACAAGATTTACATAAAAAACTCAACAAATAAAATTATGTTTGAAGGTCCATTCCAAACATAAGCATGTATTAAAATTACATATGAACAGCACAATTAACAATTACATATGAACAGCAACCTTATTTTAGTTGCTAAAAATAACCTCTTTCGGTTGGCAAAGGACGCGTCAAGGAATTTGTCTTGACTGCATATGACTATTATTTCCCAAATTTTGACATTTTTTTTTCTCTCTCAAAATCGATTCAGATAATTGGAGATTTGTATAAGTAAGCAAAAATGGGCTTCGAATAATTGCGTTCCACTGACTTGCAAAATACAATTTTCTAATATGAATAAATTCAAACAAATTTAAAACTATACAGTAAACTATCACTACAGCGATATCCGATACAACGATAAGTCCCTGTACAACAATGCAATGTTGTGGTCCCGGCAAATTTGCATAGATCATAATGTTAACCTCCCCTCAATATAACGATATTCTGAACAGCAATAAACTCTTGTAAACAATGTTTTTATAAAAAATCCGAACACCATTTTCTTCATTTGTAACAATATTTCATGGAGGATGAGCAAATTGATAATGACGAAAAATGGCGATGTTTCAGATGCTGAAGAATGTGTTTCGAGTCTTCAAAAGTCTTTAACTGAGCTTCAAGAAAAAGTGGCAAAATGTCTGGAATTACCGTGGAGAAATATTTAACAGCGGATGGATCTTTTGGTTTCTGCAGGAGTTACTGAAGAAGATATTCTGTCTGAAATCACAGACGAAATGGAAAATGATGATAAAGAGGACAATAATGATACAGATCCATTGCAATCTTTGTTTGCATCCCTGGAACACCTTCAATCAGTTTAGTCTCTACGGACATTTTTTTTCAAGCCTTTCAACCACAATTGATGATCATTTTCGTGCATTAGAGTATCCGAACTTTGTTAGTTGACTTAACAGTTTAAAAAATGAGTAAGCAAACGAAAATATTGGATTTTTTCGATAAATAAGTTTCTCAGGTATATGCGTATAGCTGAATTTTTAAATTTTTGTATGCTTTTGTCTGCAAAATGTATATTGTTGTATTGTGTCCACATTAAAACAACCAGAATTTAAATTTTTTATATCGTAATTATATCGTCTCTAGATATAACAATACATCTCTCTATAACAATATCTTTTATTGGTCCCGAAGTATTGTTGTATCGAAGTACTACTGCATTTATAATAAATTAAAGGAAATTTTTCTGCATTGCATTATAGGTAATCTTCCTTTAATTTACTTCCATCCAGTACTGACTCGCGCTCTGTTAATGATATAATAGTGCGTACATAAATAAACATGTGTTAATTCACAACAATAAATTACTTCTTGCTTATTGATTGAATTCAGATCTTCTTGGTAGAGAAACTGAGATTAGTGATTTGAGGAAAATTTGAATTCATCGCAGTTCTAAACAAAAATGAAGGTCAGAAGCATGTACTTCACATTGAGGAGGGGGTCAGGTCTGGAGATTGAATGTTACTCTTCTAAGTTAGATAAAAATTACAGACCGAATTTTATAGTTACGAACCCCATCCTCAATAATTAATAAGGTGACCAAATTTTAATATTAAAATGGAGGACACAAATAAATTGAAGAACAAAATATCGTAAATAAAAGAAATATTTTATCCATTGCAACAATAATTCAGAAAACACTTAATTGCATAATAAAAACATTTGTAATATTTTATAAGGTAATTGTGTTTACATGCCTATTAATTATTATTTAAATGAGTATAGTGGATCAGATCGGCATTAATTGAATACCGAGATTTACAGAATTAGTCTTCAAATATCAAAAAGGATGACATGTAGGAGGACACTTTTCGAGGGAGGATAGAACTTACAAAAGAAGAACTGTCTTCCCTTAAGGATAACGATTTGTCACCTCATAATTAATCGTGAAGTTCGAAATAAAATGGTAATCAAACAAATGAAATTTAAATTTTAAATTGCGTCATTCATAGATGATAATCATGCCGACAGACTATGAAGAAACTAAGTTTCTAACAAAACCAATTAAAAGGCTTATGAAGCTAGTTTAAGTGACAAGAGTTAGAGAGAATTTTCTTATGGTTGTTTTAGCCTTTAAATCTTCATCTTAATATTCTAAACAATGACTGAAAAAAGATGCCAAGAAGATTTTGATTAAGAGTTAATCCGTTTTATTAAAACTGAATTCTTATTAACAGATAAATAATTATAAACAAGAAATGAATAGATAAAAAATAAATATTAATAAATATTTAAATAAACCAGTCTTTTTGCCCTAAACTTATAGAAAGTACAGTTTTGTTTATTTATTTTTTACCCTATATCATTATAAACAAGGCGGTTTTCATTGAGAATATCTTCAATTTCAAAATGAGCAATAATAAATTATGTTTTAAAATGCAGATGAAACGGTTTACAAAGATAATGCATTAAAGTTAAGAGCAGTGAAGGATTTTGATTTTTTGTTTAAAAGATATGATACGGTAATATAATAAACTCATGTTTTAAGTTTCCAACATTAAGTAATGATTATGTTGCCATTATCAGCATCATATCAAACTGAATGCGAAAAAATGTTAATATTATTCCGTTGTTTTGGGGGAAAAAATTAAGATAATTTTTCTTCTCTAAATTGGCACAAATGAAAGGCTGGCGTAATTATTAAAGTAATTAACTGAGTGATTAAAAAATTTCATTTTTCTTCAACTTCTTCTATAATGGTTTATAAAAAAATTAGTCTTATTTTTTAAAAAGATGCTGGATAAATAGAAAAAAAGAGCTGAAAGTTTATAAAAAGGGGAAAAAAGGCAAGCATTTTGTTTTTGTAAAACAGCTAAATAGGTACGCTTTTTTAATCCAGTAAAACTAAATTATCTCAATTTTTTTCCTTCAATTTATGCATTTTCCTGAAAAGAAAATGGAAGAGTTTGTAATTTATATTTATATCCCTTATTATACTGTTTTAAATTCCTAAAGTTAAAAGAAATTTAAAATAAACTGTAAAAAGCCTAAGGTATAACATGAAATTTTTTGTTGAATTAAAAGTTCTCTCGAAGAACTGCTTTTATTCAAATCCCATTTCTATATTTAAGGCTGAATTTATTTCCCTCAATACAGAATTTCTGCTTGGCGGCATTTGGCTCCTTTCTCCTTGGCGAAGTGCTTTTTTCCGGCAGCCCTTCGGAGTCTTGAAGAGTGACGCTTCTCTTTCGTCAGCTATTAGATTATAATTCCCGCGAGCTTCTCCCCGCCAAAAGGTGGGGGAGTATCGGAAAAGATGCCGAAAAGGGGGGAGGGAGGAAACACTGGGATAAATAAAGCGACCAATCGAATTGGAGAATCAGGATTTCGCTGCCTTCCAATTTGTTGGCGGTAGTTTCTTCCTGCTGATGTTTCGAAATAGTTTATGAATCGATTTTTCTTTTGACCGTGCGATTTCTTTCCTCTAATCTTTCATTGTTTTTAAGAAACTGGGCATTGATTAATGAACGAGTTGATTCAATGACCTGCCTTCATTTTTAAGAATTCTTTCTACAACGGTGGGCTCTGAAGCATACTTTCAAAGCAGTAGATGTAATTCGAGAGCTCTTAACTTTAAGCATATTAAAATTTTGAAAATGAAAGAATTGAATTCAAAGGAGTATTGACCATGTACAAGTTTTTTGAACACTGGGATTACTTATTTCTTCTCCGATCTATTGAAGCTTTTATAAAATATTTCAGTATTTTAGTAATTATCAGTCTCAATGTTCAAGATTATTTAAATATTGCTCACATTTGATAAAACTTAACAGAAAAATATTGTCCCAACCCCATAATTTAAAACGTATGTTCTCAAATTATTAGTCTATTACAACATATCAGCTTCTTTTGCCTACTAAAGGCGATAGCATTTGACAATTATGCAAACAACAAGTAAATTAACATTTTCAAATTCTATATTTTTGGAAGTTCCCGTAATTTTTCATTTCCCATAGTTGTGTTTGCAGTTAATGAAAATAAACACATTTATAGAAAACGAAATAATCCCACTATTTTAGAAAAACTATACGTTTCTTGTGAATAAATAAACATAAATTAATAAAACCTAAATAAGTATGCGCTTTTAGGAATCGTTTGATGTTGCAGTAAACTAATTTTTATGTTAATGATATTCTTATTTAGGTTTCACTTTTACCGACTCTTTCTGTTTTGAATATAAATTTATAATATTGCGAATTTACGATGAAAATATTTGGCCTTTGTTCTCTTTTCTTTCAAATGATGATGGCACAGTTGGTCATATTGACAGTTAAGGCTACAGTGAACTTTAAAACAATAAAAGTCATTACTTCCGTTATCTAAGAAAACAAAGAATTCAATAATTTTATTCCATAAATAAACAAATATAAAGTCGGGAAATATTAGTATTGCATTCTAAACCGAATGCTTAATAATGCAGAACAGAATGCATTTTCTTCTCGTCAAAATGAAACTTATTTTGCATGACAATAAGTTGATTACAGAAATCCTCTACAGAAAGATATTTCGACATTCCACTTATTTTACAAACTCTTCGTTTTCTATTCTTTCCTTTTCAAAAGAGCAGCCACATTATTCCTTAAATGAACAATAACAATAGTACAGAATAGTAAGAAACAGTTATAGTAAAACAATAATTTTACAGGGATTATTTACATGCAGATTCAATTTTCAACGAAACCTTACTTTTCACGAACGAAGAGTTTCTGACTTAATTTTGAAACTGAGCATTTGAAGTGAGCTAAGTCCGATCATAGTTAAGACATTCGGATAATATTTCGGAGTGGAAGTCAGCGCATGTGTTATTGTAATTACACAATCATAGATAAAAATTACTTTATCTTGATTACTTGATCTCAAAGATCTTAATATTGGCTTAAGATTGCTTCATATATTCTATCTTCTTATTAATCTTCTCTTAAAATTATTTGACTCTATTTAAGTGGATTCAAAATAGTCATTTGCTCAATAGATTGTTTTGAATAGAATTAATTCGCTTTTACTGCGATTTGATATCCATGAACTCATGCATTGTCCAAAATGAACAAGTTTTATATTGCATTTCAGAAAAAATGGAACCCTTATTTATGTTTACTAAGCATAACTCACTTGAGCATAAAAGGATGCATTTAGCGAAAAAAACTCCAAACTACAGATTTTGGGATATGACTGCATTTCCAAAGTACTACGGTAGATTTTAGATAGTGTTATTTGATTTCAAGCCGGCTACATCATGTCAGACATTAACATAACATCAAAAATAATTTTTGTAAATCTAATATAAAATTACAAAAAGACCGCAAAATTTCAACAACGGAAGTCCAACTCCTCCATTTCGGTTCCATCAAATTCATACAAATCACTCTAAAATGGGTTTAAAGAGGCATGTTCTTTTCAGAACGAATTCGGCACATTGTGGCAACTTTCCTCCCTCCTCTAGTTTACCATGATCCCATTTCTAACGGAGTGAGGTAAGATTTATGGCCAAGGGTCTTTCTTGGCGAGTGGGGGAACCCCCCCTTTCTCACCTCAGGTCGGGTGTCGAGTATCTTCTTCGACCCGATAAATCAATTCCTCCAAAAAGATACAAACGTGAGGGGGCGAAAGGTACAAGAAAACGAGAACCCCCCGACCATAAATAAGAATGAAGTGTCGATGTGTAGACACCGCAAATGACCCTCGTGTTGGAGCGGCTATTAAAAATGTCTTCCGCCACCCCCGAAGCGCGTTTGGAATGCTAAGTGAGACGGAGGGAGATTTATGGTGGCGCAAAGCGAGTTTTAAATGCCTGTTAAGCTAACAATGTGGAATGAGGGTCCCTAGCATTGTTGGAGGTTAAAGACGCGATTATCTGTTGTAATCCGAATATTTTTAGACGTGGCGTGTGGAAGAATCTTAATTTGGGTGGTGGAGTCCTTTGTGAGAAGTCCATTAAAGTAAGGATTCTTAAACTACGGAATATGAACGCAGTCGGGATTCTATTATAAAGCTTAGTGGCAGCGGGAACTTATACAAGTGTTTTTGACCAATTCTTTAAGCTAGAAATGAAATAATTAAGAAAAGCATAATGATAAAGTTAGTTGGTTAAAAGTGGTAGAATGAGAGGCCCGTGCAGCGTCGGAGGTTAAAGACGTGATTATATCTGTTGTAATTCGAGTGTTTTTAGACATGGTGTGTGGAAGAATCTTAATTTGGGTGGCGGAGTCTTTGTAAGAAGTCTATTAAAGCTAGGATTTATAGCGAAGGGATGCAGACGCAATAGGGATCTCATCTTAATGGCTGTGTCAACTTTGACAACAAGTGCATTCTTTATATTAGCAACAGAATATTAAAGAATGGCGTAGTGATTAAGTTATTTGATTACAAATTAACAAATACATATTAAGGTATTTATCAATTTAGAGATTGTGGCGGCTCAAAGCGAGTACTAATTGCCTGTTAAACTAAAAATGTGAAATGAGAGGCCAGTGCATTGTCGAAGGTTAAAGACTCGATTATCTGTTGTAATCCGAATAGTTTTAGACATGGCATGTGGATGAATCTTAATTTTGGTGGTGTAGTCTTTGTAAGAAGTTTATTAAAGCTAGGATTCAGAACTAAGGGATGAGAATACAATAGAGATCCTATCTTAATGCCTATGGGCACTTTGAGAATAAATGCTTTTGACACATTCTTCAAATTATTAATCAAATAATTAAGAAAGGCAGAATGATTAAGTCATCTGATTAAAAGTTATCAAATGCGCATTAAATTATTTATCATTTCAGATGTTATTCATCCATTTTCCGCACTTGCGGAGCTTCTGTTAAAAGTCTTTTAAAAAAAGGATTCTTACACACGGAATACGAACACAGTTGGGATCTCCTCATATAGCTTGTCTGCTGTGGAAACTTTGACAAGCGCCTTTGTCCGATTATTTATGTTAGTAATAAGATGTGGTCTAATCGCAAATTGAGCATTGGCGGAACGCTCTAACCTGGATAACAAAGACTGTGCTGCTTTAAAGAGGATTTTTTTTACAATTTTTCGTATTTATTTCTTTTAATATTTCGAGAGTTAACTTGTATCTATATTTCTCATACCCTGGATTTCTTTGCACAACCTTTTTCTAATTGTATTAATTTATCTTGTGTATTTTCCTTAGTTTCATTAGTAATAAAATTTTAGCTATTGGTTGTTTTCAGTCTTAAGTCAGAGTGAGCAGTCATTTAATTTTCCGAAGATAGATGAGACTGATAAATAAGCTAATTTAAATTTTTTAATAATTGTCAGTTTACCTGTATTTCTATTCTATAAGAATACAGAAATCAACAACCAATTTAGTTACTTGGTTCGTAATAAGGTTCAAATAAAAATGTTTTAAAAAATATAACTTTCACATAGAAGTGAAGGCATCCCACTACAACCTACTTTTCAGCACGCAGAGTAATTTGAACGAAATATTCAACTTATTAATATCCTCCTTCCACACTTTATTTGAACAATAAAGCCATGAAATAAGAAGAAACCTTAATTTTTTTAGTTTACCTTTCAAGAACCCCCAGTAATAAATTTTAAGTTTTGAAAGAAAACTTTATTATCACTCATTAAAATCTTTGATAATAAACGTTAAACCGACAGTCTTCCCACTTCCCGCCAAGTTTGATGAAGCCATTCTCCTGTCTTACTTTAGTGGATGAAGATTTCGGAAGGAAAGAAAACCTGCTGGGAAAGGGTGAAGTGACGGATATCTGAAACTTAACAAACGGAGTATCCAGAGTATCTTATCGGCTACTTCCTGTGGCGATTTCCTGAAGGAGCCATCGATAACTAAACCACTGGCTTGTTTCGTGGTATACCCCTCACTGTGTTTGCGGTTGCAAGCCCGACAGAGTTTCATTTGGGAAAGCTCCTGGCCTTCGTTTTAAAAGTGAGGCGTAGTTTACTTGGGAAGTTTCAAGTTACTTTTTAACTTTGCTACTATCGTATGAGGTATTTTTTTCTGTTCATTATGTTTAACACTATTCTGAATTCAGCACCGCAAATGCAAACCAATCATTTAGTCGCTTTGTTCATTTCCTTCTTTATGAGTGATTGACAAGTTACGACCCAGATACTACACAGAAAGTAAACACAGAAGTCTTAATTCTTTTTTGTTTGAAAGCTTCTTGCTCATGAGCTTCCTATTCGTGGCTATTCGTAGGTAATTCATTACTTTAAAATTGTTTTTGGAGTATTTAAAAAATTTCAAAGACATTCGGGAAAATACCTGGATTTCTAGCGAAGAAACTTTGCAAGAATTTACAAGTTAAAATTTTATATTATTTGATCTAAAGCTCTCTATGCTTAAAACTGACAAGTCAAAATTTGTGTCGTTTTATTTATGAAACGCTTTATATCGATCTTGTTTTAAATTCTGCACACATAAGTTTATAATCACCCTTTCGAGAATTTATCCAACTTAATTGTTATATTGTTTTAATTTAATTTTTTTGCATTTTAATTTATAAACTAAAAATTGCATAATATTTTATTTATTGCACTTTCACGTAGGTATTGACACCCTGCCCAGAGAGAACATTAAATGTATTTATTTGTTTGATCGTGATCGTGGCTATGATTAAGAATTAGTTTAAAAACAGAACAGTTAATAGTTTGCATTTAGAGCAAAAAATCATTTAGATGACAGACACAAATTATCGAAAAGTATCAAAATTTCAAAATAAATATATACATATAGAACTTAACTCTGTATAATCCGTATTCTTTATTATAAAACTGTTGGAATATCAAAATTTTGCTGCATTTTTTAAAAAATTAGAAATTAAAAATAGCAGTAACTAGCTTTCCTTTGAAGGACATTGGCTTGGACTCTACTAGC
Organism: Araneus ventricosus; assembly: GCA_013235015.1. Taxonomy (NCBI): domain Eukaryota; kingdom Metazoa; phylum Arthropoda; class Arachnida; order Araneae; family Araneidae; genus Araneus; species Araneus ventricosus. Next base: position 70,487 of record BGPR01004161.1, on the reverse strand, counting down.
AAGATCCGATTGTGAGGATCTTCATTCTTCTGAAAGCTATTGACTCTCCAGCTGCGCACGCAGCTATTTTTGCGGGTTGGAAGTTAGTATTTTCTCTGAACTTAGTGATTTCCTAGTTCTGCTGAACCTAGAGATTAGTATATTTATTATAGCGTTGCATATAAATAATAATTCATTTCGTTTCAAAAGCATTCGGACATATTTGCAAGCGACAAAAAAAAAATTTGTAGTTTGATTGTTGAAAGTAGATTATAATTTATAATGAAGGAAATTTTTCTTTGAAATGTTAATAAACTGTGCGACTATTTTTCTCTTAATTTTTAAGTAGTATATTGTTTTTGTAAATTTTTCTAAATGTCTATCAGAATTTTCGAAATACTTACACCCACTAAATAACCTGGCATAGAAAAAAATATTTTAATAATAATTCTTACGTATCAAAAAAGAAATGATACAAGCTAATGATAATCCTATTTTGAAAATTAAACTGCTCTCATAAATTAAATTTGCTTGCTTGTGGTCGAATTCGCATTCTGTATAAAATGAATAATTTGCTAATAATATTCTACCGAAATTTACGAAGGAAAAGTCCTTTTTAGTAAGTCGGGCGAAACATGAGTGAACATTGAATGAAACCCCTTCTGTTCTTATTTATTCCTCCTCACAAGGTCAGTTACATGGTTTACCAGTGGTTTTCCGTGCAATGAAATAAAAAAGTAAAAAGTCCTCCCGAAAGAGATAGCGTAGGTTTAAGGAAAAGCTTGAAGCGCTGCACCCCTTTGTCTTTCATCCCGCCGAATTCGATCAATCATTTTCTCGACACCCCCGATAAGAGACCCCGACCCTTGCCCGATCTCCCTCCCCTCCTGTCCTGCCATGCAGTCAAGATTTGCGCTTTAACTATCAGCCCTGAAACAGTTAATTGAGTTCACATGCTTCCGCAGACGCGTTGAACGGCTGCCAATGTATGAGACATGCTGTTGGGGATCTCCCATTTGGATTTTCAACTTTTTGCCAAGAGCATTCACTCGTCTCAACTGGATAACATCCCGAGGCATATTCTGTTTAGAAGTATTTTGTCTTGATGTCTTTGTTGACTAATCATTCCTGTTTGACTTCAAAATTCCGTGTTTGTGCACTCTTTTATATCTTAAATAAAAGAGAAGCTAGACAGCATGTAATAGTTGGACAAGAAAGAGTTAATTTTTCTAAAACATTTAGAGTATGAACGCATTAGATTTTCTTGTTTTGGTACTTTTCATGAATTTAACAATCAACGAATCTTTGGAATCCATCCATTTGATGTCATCTAGTGTTTTAAGTTTGTGAAATACTATGGTCAACAATTCATTTATCACCAAGAAGCTGTTTTAACAAAAGGGGCCGTTCAAATATTATGTAAGCATGTTTTTGGTAATTTTTGACTCCCCCTCTCCCCTTGTCAGCAAAAATAAGCAGATCGCAACCCCCCTCTTATAATTACGTAAGCAAACTGCCACCCCACCCCCCGGGTTTTTTTTTTTACAAAACGTATAACAGTAATAATCTAGTTTTATAAATTTTAGGACTTAATTTTTTTAAAAAAATCTAACTCGGCTTAAAATGGAAAATATATATATATATGTTTAATTTTCTCACAATTTTGTTAAGGAAAATTTCTTAGTTTATCACAATTTTAAAAGAACATAGATATATTTTAAATTTAATTTTGCACATGCCCATCATCTATTCAGATGCTGACCAAGGTTGCTCAAGCCATTTTTCCATATCTGTTATTATATTGCTTCCCCCTTCTGTTACTACTCCATCGCTTTCTTCTCGGAAGGAATCTTGATGGTTCTGTGTCCGATGCGCACAGGCGCATTTCCGCACATCATTAACTTGTAACATACACACATTGTAGGTTTACTGGATCCTAATTACCTTTGGCCGGAAAACTTGGCGAAAAATTAGAGGGACAATAGAGAGTGCATACTTAAGAGAGTGATTGATGTGTGATGGTTCTTTTCTATGAAATAATCACCAGTTTCCAAGAGAAAATTGATAATTACATTATTCATGCATTTTCAATTTATTTAACATCGGGATTAATTTATATGGATTATTTATTGTTTAATTTAAATTATATCTGTAATAGTCACTTGTTTGAAAATAACAGTTATTAAGGTCCTTAACACTTTCCCAGGGAAGCATCGTTGTGTTATCAGGGGCACGAAGTGTCATTCTCTTACTGACATTGATTGATTCCCATATGTCAAAGATTTTCAATGCGCCAAAGCCAAGCCAAATCATATAGACATCGATAAAGTTTACAATACTGCAACCTTTCCAACGCTTGTGCGCAAAGAACACTACTTAATGACTTATCGCAAATGCGACTGTGCGCAAGTTCCACAATACCATCTTGATAAACTTCTTCTTCGTTAATTTATCAGAATTGCCCCTATACTTTTTAAACATGTGACAAAAGGACTAAACTTTTAGTAATCACTTTTATATCGAAAACGAAAGTTGTTATATAAAAGTAAATGAAAACTTTATCTTCCAATAAAGCTCAAAACACTTTTATAACTGTCAATTGCACTATTGTAACTACATAAATATGAAAGGTAACAATCATTACAATAAGTAAAATTTGTTAAATCTAAAACATAAGAAGTGAAAAAAATTAAGTCTTAGATTGCTGAATGAATCATTTTTAAAGTATTTTCATGATCTATTATTGTTATTTAATATTTTATTCAAAACTCAAAGTCGTATTCGAACCACTTAATTTCCTAGTTTTACTTTTGAAAATTGAAGAATACTTTCACTTTAAGATTGCATTAGTAAAGATAATTTATCTATTAAATTATAAAAAGATGTTAATATTAACACTTTATTACATATTACAATGTCAGTATACTCTACATATTTTAATAAATGTAGCGAATATTAACAAGAATAAATAAAGTTATTTCATACTAAGTTAATTATAAATTTAAAGTTATGATAAAATATGCGTAAAATTTTAAGAATAAATAGATTATAATTACCTTTATAAAATAAAAAAAAATTGATTTCTTTTTGGTTGCCTTTCGCGGTTCTTCCTCAGCTGTTTTTAACACTAATTCCTCCTTTTTAAAAGATTTTTTTTACTGCCGCCAAACGTCATTAGTTTTACTTTGAATATCCTTCAAATGTTTATCTGATGAAGACTTTCTGAAACTTTCAAAAAAAAAAAAAAATTTATACAGTATTTCTCGAAATGAAGACATATTTCCGATTTGACTTGTTTTATGTAATGTGTGGTTTTAAAAACTCCGAAGACACCAGACTGTAGAGCTGTCGGCCACTGTGGTTACGAAGAGGTGTGAGGTGATTAGTTTGGTTTCGGAACAAATTGGCGGAAGAATCGTTCTCGAAACGAGCGAAAAATTGTGCATAATGCTGTCGATGGGAAACAATATCATTAAGATCAGAAAAGAGAGAAGAAAAACAATATTATTAATAAGCAACATCGAAGAAAAACAACGTGTAATAGAAAGAAAAAATTAGTTACAAACAGTAGAAAAACAGTACAATTAGTAGAAAAACAATTATCCACTTAACTCTCATCAGATATTAACGCTATGAAATTGATTAGTGAGAAAAACATCCCAGAGAAGAAGCGAAAAAGAAAAAATGAAATATTATTGTTAAAAAAACTGAGAATCCAAGGGGGGAAAAAACGTCAAGTGATTAGCAGACTTCCCAGATAGCAATTTTAGTTTGCAGCCAAGTTGCTGCAATCTTGCAAAATCTGCAAGCTTGCAACAAATTCGACATGACAAGAGTGTGAAACAAGCTTGCAGCACGTTAACGTCAGCCTCGAAGTCACAACGCGACGAACTTGCAGCAAGCTTGTCTCGTCGAACTCATTGCAAACTATAGCAAAAACAAAGTCCGAACACAACCTCGGATTAGAATTCGCGACCTATCGCTTGCTAACCTGACGCTCTAAACCACTCGGCCAGCTAGACGCCAAGAGGAGAAGATAGATTGTGCTAATAGATCGCGCATACGATTTATTTTAATCTCTTTTTCTTGATTTCATTAATTTTTTAAATTTTGTGTTGAGAACATGATTTGAAATCAAAGAGAGAGAGATTTTCGCTAATAACTACGTTTTGCTAGTGGAATAAATTATGAAATTAGGGTTCAAAATTAATTACTTTTAAAATGGGACAAAATGTAAGTTATTATTTTTCAACAAACATTGACTGTTTTTTAGGTTTAATTTAGTTTATAAACGTTAAAATTTCAACATTAAGAAAAAGGCTATATAGTTTTCTTTAAAGTGCAAGTTCTATATTTCGTAAAAAGATGGAAAAGGTTTCAAATTTTTTTTTTATAAAAAAAGTTAGTCTTTTCACAAATTATCATTGATTTATTGAATTAATAAAAAGAAGGACAGTCTAGGACATGCTATTAAAAATCGGATGTTTTTTAAAACAGAGACAAAGATTATCTCTTATATTGTGCTATCATATTTGCAGCAAAATTGTTTTGCAAACTTGCTGTGAATTTGTCATCACACCTCCACAGGAAGCTTGCATTGCAAGGAGGGTGGCGCTATAGTCAAAGACAGGCCAAGAAGATAACAGAGAATACGGTATGCTTCCGGCGCTGCACCGATGAATGACGTAGTTGGTGTTCCTGCGCGTTTACTTTCTGTTAGAATTCGCCAACAGCCAGAAGTAGATTTTCTTTGCTTTGTGTGCGCCAACGTTTCGTTCTCAAAGCAAAAAGAGAAAGTTGCTTGGATCGATTTTTTTTACATAATTTGTGCATTATTAATTAAAGGAAGCCTGAGAAATATCAATAGTAGACACTTGACACTATATTTAAAATTGTATACAGCAGAAGATTCTATGCAAAAAAAAAAAAAAAATGATTACACCAACCATGCTTTCATGTTATCTTGAAATAAAGGATGCATAAATTTTTTAATAATTAAAAGGAAATTTAATAAAAAAAAACTAAAATATTTACAATGAATAATGCTCGAATAATAATCGAATTACAACTGAAATTTTAAATTATATATTCAGTAAAACTTTTTTTTTCACTCTTCTAATACGGAGTTTTGAGAAGTTAAGGTATGTACATTGCATGTTTTATATTATACAGCATAACCGAAAGCTTCATATTCTATTTTAAATATTTTTCTTAACACTCTTATAATATTTTTCATTGTATGCAAATATTTTTTTGGATAAACTTGCGCACAAATGAATCCGTTAAATCTAGAGTTTAACATTTAGTTTTATAAATAAACGGATTGAGCCAAACATATAAAATGCAAAAAAATAATATATTGTGTTACATGCTGGGCAGCATTCTATATATATGTAAATTAATATCAAAAGTATTAATTTACATACACAATATAAATTGTACATCCAAACATACAAAAATTTATATTAAAACCATTACATTACAAGATGACAAATCCCTACAAATTAAATGGTTATAGAAATTATTAAATCTACACTAAACACTTAAACACAAACATATATATATTCTCACGTAATAAGAATTATCACAAATAATTAAAATAAATAATACTAATCGAAAATTAATCATTAAATATTGCAAAACCCCTAAGAAATAAATTGCACTACAATCAATAATCAAGTTTAAAATATTGCACTTGAAATTAATATAACATGAAATATATATATATATATATATATTTACCACTCACGTCAATACAAACACACATACATACCTATATATTAAAAAATTAAAAATAGATTAGCTTGAAAAAGATTCGCTTTCTTGGGTACTATCAGATTCTGAGAGTTGAATTGTCAATTCATTTTGTTCCCAGACATCTTCTATTAACCCATCCATTGTCCAAAATTCTTTTTCAATTTTTGTTACATGGGCAACGGCATTTTTCCAATCATTCCCCGAAACTTTATCTAAGGCTTCGAGTAACAAATTTTTCACTTCTGGCAATTTGAATGTTTGATTCTGGCGGGCAATATAGCCTTTCACTTGCGCCCAAATTAATTCAATTGGGTTTAGTTCGCAGTGGTACGGAGGTAAACAAAGAACTTTATGACCTGTTTCAGAAGCAATTTTGTCAATACGATACCCATCAAACTTATGCTTAACTGTTGACACGATTTGCAACAATTCAAGTTTCAACAAATCGCTTCCCCAAGGAATGTTTTTGTTTGTTAACCATTCCTGAATATCTTTTTTCCTCCAAGACTGGGTAGGTAGTTTTTCCTCTTTGACGGAATGGTACGAAGCATTGTCCATGACAATTATGCTGTTGGGCTCCAATTTTGGTATTAATTTTGATTTAAACCACGATTCAAAATGGTTGCCATCCATTTCTTCATGGTAATCTTTTGTTTTTTTGCTGCTAAATATATCAGCAGCATTGTTCACAAATCCTCTTTCACTGCCAACATGTGTTATGATTAATCTGCCTCCTTTACCACTTGGTCCTTTCAATCCTGTGGAGAGACCTTTACGCCGAGCATCGCTACACGACTTTATAGTTTTATCTTGCCACACTTTTGTGGTAGATATACCGGCGTTGACCCAAGTCTCGTCCAAATAGTAGATGATTTTCTGCTGTTCTTTATACAGTTTTATGTCCCTTAAATATTTTCTTCGCCATGCTATAATGTCATCTCTTTCAATTAAAGCAGATTGTCTCCTTCTTTTTTTAAATGAAAATCCTATGTCATTTAAAAGACGGCATAATGTCCTTTCACTTATTTTCTGCTGGAGAATGTCCGCTTCGTTGTTTAAGTCATTTAAAAGTTTTTTCACAGTGGGGATTTCATTTCTTTTGTAGAATGAATGTACTCTTCTTCTGATGCTTTGAAGAGTAAAACTGTCATACGTATTCAAACGAGTTCTTTTACCAACAGCATTTGGCCGTTTTTTACCCGGGGTCTGAAGAATACCACTCTTTGCTTCTTTTTCGATCTTAAACAACGTACTTGCGGATACTCCAGTCAGTTCAGATGCCCGGTCAACGATAGACTTGATAGTCGCATTAGGATTTTCATCTTTAAGCCGAATAAAAATATTCAGAGCACTTTTCCTAGCTGAACTCTGCAAGACTTTGCCCTTCTTATTTTTTTGGAACAAATTTCGTGCTACTTTAATTATTTGTGAGTCTGGATTTTTAAATCCATCCATAATGAGCTTGCAGAGACTATTCAATTTGTTTGACAAGTATCAGCTCTTCGAACGTCTACGGACAACCACCCCCCACTTTTCTTTGACCACCACTGTAAGACTGGGGAAAGAGGGGTGCAAAAGAGAGTGAGCTGACGTAAGAGGTTGAGTGAATGACCAAGGGGAGAGCCCAAGGCCATGGCCGACCAGGGTTATGTGGTAAAAGAGCGCCGATGCTTTTGAAACTTTCTTTATGTACATAATTAATAATGTGTGCATATACTATATCGTATTCTAACCAGGAATGTAAATAAATTAGATGTACAGAAATCCATCCCAATCTCACATCTTAAAAGCAACTGAATCATAAACAAAACAAATTCCTACGTTTTGGAACTGATTAATCGACACAATTTTGGCGGGAATAATAAGCTATGGTTAAAGGAAATTTGTTTCAGCATTTTTTTAATGTTGGGAAAATTATTTAATATTGGAGAAAATGCCAATAACGCAACCTTTTGTTTCACTTTCCCTCTTTTTTCAATATTTTGTCTCATGTGTACTCTTTTTTATGATATATTTTTATTTTCCTTTTATTTCTTTGAGTTTTTTCCATCGCCTTCATATTTCACTTTTCATATATTTCAATTTTATTTTGATGTATATTGTTATATATATGTACAAAAACCGATGCAAATACTGGAAAAAGATAAGATCAATAAATAATTTCAAAAGCAGCGATATTTTAGAAGTTGCTACGATATAAAAATGATAAAAAAGAAATTAACAGCAATAAATTCTGATACGTTTTCTGAGTGATCCACGCCAGCATCAAGAGAGATTATTCGCCAAATGTGGTCCCCAATAGACAGAGAAAAAAAGCTTTCTCCCTGAATGCTCCCAAGGTCATTTGGCACCTCGTCATTTCCGACAAAAGGCGGGAAAAGAAACATTTAAAAAATTAAATAACATACGTTTAGAAGATAGATTTTTATTGCAGAAAATATCGGTTTTTCTTATTTAAAGCAAAATTCTGTTCAAATATGTCAATTACTTTTAAGATACATTAGAATAACTGCAGGACTATTTCACTTGGCGGAAGAATACCATCCATAGCTTCCACTGTATAGCATTCTTGACTTGTCTTGGACTATAGTTGTCTATTTTCGCCGTGGCGAACTTGTGGCAAACTCGTTTTGCAAGCGAGGTTGGCGATTCTACATTGTTAGTTTACAGCAGTTTCGTTTCAAGTTTGACGCGTCAAATTTGCCATTACAAGATATAATATCAAGTAAAAATCAAACTTGCTGCAAATGTACGTGCTATCTGGGTTAATGTCAACGAAGGATTTGCGGTTTGAGAATATTCGTTATTTTATTTTATTTCCGCTTTCAATGAGATTTTTTTAGTACATACTAAGAAGATGTATTGTTTAGTAATGGAATTTGGAAACCCTCAGCGCGTTTGCGCATGCGCCGGGGGGAGTTATTTTCATCAAAATAGGGGGAAAGTGGAGAATGGAAGGGTGATGTTTACATTTTACTGAGTGTGATCTAACAAAGAACTCCGGGAATGCGCTCATATGACTCATTTCCTGACACCCCTTTCCGGTGTAAAATCGTCCAAAAGTGGTAGTCTCGGAATCCTTTGCTGAACAGTAACTTCAAACCTGACTAAGAGTATATATTTTTTTATACACGAAATATTCAATGAGTTTCAAGTTTGTTGTAACATGTTTATTTGTGCTTTCTTGGAAACTCGCATTCTCACAATACAACATATTGGTCCCTTTCATTCGAATCTCATCATAGGAAATAGTAGAAAGTTCTCAGAAATAAGCCTCATGCATCAAACGTTATTATGAGATGTCACCTCCAGCTATTATCCATTGTGTTCTATGAACATTCATCCTATCTATCGTTTATGTTTTTCTGCGTGGTTAAAATGCTTGACCTTAGAACATCATTGAAAAAAAAATTTCAAGTTTAATATTCTTTTGCCAAAATTAATTTTTTTTTTCAAATTTAATTTTTTTAAATTAAATTATTTTTGAAAGTTACAAGAGATTTACGGAAATAAAGTCATTTTAATATCTTACGTAAGCATCACTCATACTCCTTCCCCCCTTGTCAGCAAAAATAAGCAAATCGCAAACCCCCTCCCCCCCTTAGGTGCTTACGTAATATTTGAAGGGCCCCAAAACCATTTTCATACAGACATACCCAAAATTATGAACACTGAGATTTTAATCTAAAGCATTCTTCATTTTTTCCCCACTTCAAGAACTTTTTTTTCCAGAAAAAATCACTTTAATGCACTTTTATTTTATTGGGAATTTATACTGAATCTAATATAGTGAAGCACCGCTTATACGTCTTTCAAGGGACTGACGTAAAACGACGTATGAATGAAAAGACTTAAAACCGAAATTTTACTAAACAACTTTGATTCTGAAAAATTTAATGCTACTAATGAAAATTCTTTTTAATAATTTAAAGTTTTTAAGATAGTACTAGTAAAATTCTACATAGTTTGGAAATCAATAATTAAATTTCAGTAAAATGTAAACATCACCCTCCTATTCTTCACTTCCCCCCTATTTTGATGAAAATAACTCCGCCGCACATGCGCAAAAGCGCGGAGGGTTTCCGAATCCGTTACTATACAATATACATATCTTATACCTTTTATGTGCAGACAGGTAGGCGTTTAATTAAGAAAATGTTTAACAGTCGTCTGACGTGCTTATTGTCTGTGAGTATTAAATGTAACATTTTGAATCGAATTTAGTTCACGGAATGCTTTTTCACTATTCTTTGGACAAAAGAAATAAGTTGGAAGTTTTTCAATGGAATCCACTGAGTCTTTAAAGAAAGGTGTAATCACTGCTTCATCATCACTTAAATTAGCACCCGGCGATTTGCCTTCTATTAATTCATTGATTGTGAATAATTTCCAAATCATGATATCTTTATCACAGTCCACTAGAAAGGAGGAAATTTTCACATTTTAGAACGGGGGAAAACGACGTATAAACGAAGCACTGAAATGACGTATAAATGAGAAGCGTATATAACGGTATTCTATCGAAGGAAACGACGTATAAACGAAGCACTTTATCATTACAATGAATACGATAAGGACTTTGGTGAAATGACGTATAAATGAGAAGCGTATAAACGGTGTTTTCCTGTACGTAAAAAATATTTCCGTACTTATAATATTACCCTGGGCTTTAATTACCCGCCCTGAAACAGTTAACTGAGTACATGCTTCTGTAAACGCGTTCAGGGCTTGCCTGCCGGTGTATGAGACATGCTGTTCGGGTCTTCATTTAGGAATTTTAACATTTTGCCTAGAGCAATCACTCGTCTGAATTAAATAGAATCCCACGACAAACGTTTAGACACATTTGCTCTTTACTTTTGTCGACTAACCATTCCTGTTTGTGTTGTTAAGTTCCATATTTCTGCTCTTTGGATATTATTTTATGTCATTATAAAAGAGCTGTTAGACTGCATGTAATAATTCGACAAAGGAATATTTAATTTTTCTAAAATATGTAGAGTACACATGCATTAGATTTTCTTGATTTGCTTCTTTTTACGATCTTAGCAATCATTGAATGTTTCTTTGAATTTTCATTTGGTGCCATCTACTGTATAAATTTTATAAATGTCATCTCTTTATTTTCACAAAAAAAGTTGCTGAAAAATTATTTAATACGTATAGGCTCAAAATTTTGAACACTGAAATCTCCTTAATTTGTTTTCGAGTTGCAGGATATTATTTTGTACAAAATATTAGTTTCATGTAGTTATCTTTTATTGAAAATTTAATGTTCAATATAATTTGTGCAGGATATAGCCACATTTACATTTTTTCACACTATATATTTCAATTTATTACACCAAAACGAATTTAAAATTTTTCATTCTTTTACAATTTCAAAAAGCGCCAATGTGGGAGGAACTTAGGAAGCACTCTGGAAGCACTTAGGTTTAGGGACCTTTCATTTCAAGAAGCTGTTCTCTTTTATTCAAACTGAATAGGTTTGTTTATTCCTTTTATGTTTCAAAAGTTCCATCACGTACCTAGATTAAGATTTAGCAAAGTTGATTCAAAACTCTATATTCTTGAATTCTTTCTAGCATAGAATAATAATTAATACACTTAATATGAGCAGTATCGATAAAAGAAAAACAACTCTTCACATCTTTTATACTTTAAGAAAATTAATAATCGCGGTTTTAAAATTGATAATTGAATATGAATATAAGAACCGTCAACGTACAAAAAAGACTTTACCGAAGGTCTTATTGTCAAATTATTTTACTTTAAAATAGTTAACAAAGCAAGTCATTTCCATAGGGAAGCAGTATTACATTTAAAATTGTTCCTGAACCAATGTCTTGAGAGATTTTATCACTTCTGTATAAAATCGCCTGCTAGTTTTAATCCCTATTCACATGCAAAACTTTTTAATAAATCCAAATACTTTTACAACTATGCGAAGAGAGATTAGTCAGCTTAAGGCCCGGTGCACACTAGCCGATTTGTGTCGTTGAGCAATAAAATATAACAATAGTAACCCACGTGACCCCTTTGTGGCTCCACAGGGGGCATGGGGGTTACTGTTGTTATTTTTATTGCTCCAACGACACGAATCGGCCAGTGTGCACCGGGCCTTAGACCCATGAAGCTACAGGAGAGTCATTTTAGGACGAATCTCGTACTTTTGAACTGAGATCAGAACATGAAGACATCCGAGCAGGCAACCCTCTCCCTTTCCAAACTCCCGTACCACACTAGCGGGAGAAAGTTCGATCCTTTAAGCCAGGATCAGGCGGGTGATTGGTGGAATCGACTTTCGAATCTAGATCTCTCCTATCCCGAACCTGAGACTCGATGCCGCGCCACCGCCGCCTGCAACGAAGCGAATTAATATTTTTATGCAGCACTAACATGGGGACACCGAGAGGCATAGCGAGGGGGTAAGCGAAAAGTTATAGATGGCTCAGGCCTCATTCTTTAGAGACATCCTGAAGACAATATTTCTGAGTTTATACAGGGTTCCCACTTATTTCCTTTACCCTCCCCCTTAACTTCTAAACGGTGACAGCTTAGGCCATAAAGTTGGTGTCTAGGTATAATAAAAAGGCTATGCGTTACTCGATTAGACAACTTACAACACCATCTATCGGCAAATTTTGTAATTAGTGGTCCTATTTCGTAAACGGTGAAAGATACTAGAAAAAGTCAATTAAAAAGTTATAGAGCACTCTCTATTTAGTACGAAAACATACCTTGCGCACATTAACACTCAAAACAGAATGCAAAAAATGAACATTTGTTTGGTCACGATTTCGAAAATTGTCATGTCATAAAGAGTGGAAGAAAGGAACTGAGACACGTCCCTTTCTCCTGGATCATTTATTTATATTGCTCAAAATGCTCTCGGTTAGCCACTAAACACATTTGCACTCTGGACTGGACAGGAAAAGTTTAATGGGATCATTTCCCCCACCCCCGAAAAATAACATTTGCTCCTTTTGTTCATGTCCTGTGATGTCACAATTTTGGAAAATGCCAACGAACAAATGTTCATTTTTACATTCTCTTTTGAGTATTAATAGGCGCAAGCATCTTTTCATACTAAATAGAGGGTGCTCTACAACTTTCTAATTGACTTTTTTCTCGTATCTTCCATCGTTTACGAGATAGGACCGCTAATTCCAAAATTTGCCGATAGATGGCGTTGTAAGTTGTCTCATCGAGTAGGGCATAGCCGTTTTACTATACCTAGACACCAACTTTATGTCCTAGGATGTTACCGTTAAGGGCGTGTAACGGATATAAGTGGGAACCCTGTATTATACTTTTAAAGAAAGAAGTTGGCGAGATAGACTGTGAAAGGAAGGCGAAAAAGAAATACTAAACACGTGGTTCAATTTACCTTGCTATGCTACTAGGATCACCCTACAAAATTCTTGGAATAATTTAGACGCGGTTTTTATATTGCTTGAGGACAAGAGTGTTAAAATCAATGTAACTGTGATTTTTTTAATGAAAATGAAATGTCTGTTTTCCTAATGAATAATTCTGTTTGAAGCACCTTTGGCTCAATACTAAAAATGGCGAATTTTCTATAAATAGCATGTAGGCAAAAGAGAACTTTCCGTACCACAAAACGATATCTTCACTTTTCTTAACACCAACTTTTCTTCGCCGACTTTGTGCCCGTAGAAAGTGTAAATAAATTCTTAACAAAGCGATGACCGTGACACACAGAAAGATGTAACAACTTCGCTCTACTTCCGACAATCATGACATGTGTTATGGTTATGATTTTTTTCGGCTGCCTCCCTCCCACTTCTGAATTACGGCGCCCCCCCCACCTGCCCCCTTCGGCCGATGATTGATGGGGTTATGGCGGGAGCTCTCTTGTCTCTGGCCTCCGACACAAAATGTATTTACTCTTCCCTGACTGAGCTGAATACGAATACACCTCGAAGCGGAAATCTAATGGATTCTTCAGTTTTGGCCTGCCTGTGTGGATTTTTGAATGTAAGAAACTTTTGGCATGGACTTCAATTTGAAATAAGAAAAAGAAACAAATAAAAATTGCTGAATGGTAGTTTTTAAGGGAGAGAATATGATAATTATTAATAATTAATAATATGACAAGGGTTAATGATAATTACAATGTGAAAATAGACGGTAATTGTAGTAGAAATTAAGTAAAATGTAAATTTATATAAATTAAAAATTATGTTTGTTATGTTTTGGTTGTTTTAAATACGTTTGAAGCAACAATATAGTAAATAAGTAAAATCATACTTCTTGTTCAAAACAAGCCTACTTTCGCACTCGCAACCAGCAGTACGGTTAGCCGTTGTCTTAAGCATTAGACAACGCGGCTCAAGGTGACATATCTCGCTTAGGTCCGTAAGTGATATTCGAACTCGTGATGAGCAGCTGTTAATTAGCTTTTGTGTTCCCCACTTGACGACATGGAAGACATGTTTGTATGGATGAACCAGTAAGAACTAAAATCTCAATCACAGAAACAATTCAAAGTAAATTACATCGCTTATGAACACTAAGTGTTGCATAATATTCATAATATTGTAACAAAATCGCCTTGTGGATGTAAGTGAAAGCAGTGGAATAAGCAGGATTTAAAAAAATAAAGCTCTTTATTTTATAAATATTCTAGGAAAAGAAACGCAGCACAAGTATTAAAACAGCACTTGTAAAAATTCACAACAGAAATTACCAATAAATCTTAACACAGCGCTCAAAGGTTTCTTATTAGCTCACCAGCTTGCTTGCTAATCAAAATCCAACTGACTTCTCTTGGTTTGAGAGCTTGCTTTTATAATTTTTCAACAGGAAGTGACGTTATTACATAGGAAATTATGCAATTTCTAGAAGGTTCAAGACATTTCTTGTTCACAGTAGAGATATATCCACTGTTCATGATTCTTCTGGAAAATTCCTTCTGTCGCCAAAATTATCACCAAATTTGTCGCCAAAATGGTCACAAATTTGTAGCCAATGTCGCCAAAATTAGCATGTCAAGGAAACAACTCATACCCTCCCAACCGACAGGGACAACATAGGCATCTGTTGGGGGAACCCTTAACTCTTTGTACAGCATGCCAATGCCAAATGACTGTTCTCCACATTCTTATTGAATGTCAACATTTTAATTATCAACGTATCCGCTGTTTCCAATCATCCTGTATCACTCTTAAGGACATCCTTTACAAAGATCCTCATCCACAACTTTTTACTTTTATAAAAATGATTGGTTTTTACTTTTTGATCTGATTTTTTACCATGTTTTTAATGTCATTTTCTCCTTGTTGCAAGTTTTTTTTGTAGACATTACAAATTGACGTATACAGATATGACAGACTCCTTTAACGGAATTCCTACACTAAGATTTTATCCAAAACCATATGTTTGGCGCAGCATAATCAAAAATGATTTATGCGCCAGTAAACTCCACCAAACCAAACCCAACCGACAGGGAGCCGCCCTGGCTACGAGTTCGGGGATATGCTGTGGTGTTATGTTATGTCAGGGAAACAACTTTACAGCTGTGTAACAATAAGCACCACTCAAATTATACTCACTATGCTTTTTTTTGCATTTTGTCAATCTATCTCTATTATAATATATGTGTGTGAACTAATGGCCTAGTATGAGAAAGTATGGTAAGGTGACAGGTAATTGATTCGGCTCTATTATCACACACAGTACTTTATAAATTAGCATCATCATTCGAGATACGGTATGCCAAATGTACATCTTACAGGAACGATCTTACGCTGCAATCACTCAATGCGGAGATTTTCTTTCACTTTCAAAAATAATGTGGTTCCACAGCGGCGGCCCTTGCCCCCCCCCCCCGGGGGGGGACAAAAATTTATAGACACATAAAAGTACCTCGCAGTACAGGAGGTGCACAACAAATTTTAAAAGCTTTGTTACAAAATTAGCTAGCTTTACCAGACACTATTTACTGTTTTTCTATATATATAATTCTTAGTTCTATGCAGTTAAAATGAAATAAAATTTTTATTTTTTCCACAAAAGGTGTGTGGGGGGACGACTGCCCCACTCGCCCCATCAAATGGCTGCCAGTGTGGATCCATTTCTTTGAAAAATATAAAGGTAGAAATTGATGAGAATAATGTCTAGTAAATACTATTGTTGAAATGATAATTACTTTTCGATTTGTCCAAAAGATTTTATAAGTAAAACGGATGCAGCATTCGAAAACATCACTGTTAAAATTAAAAATTTTCGGCAAGCTTGAAGGCAAAGGTAGATTCCTTTACGTTAAAGTTACAAAAGTCAAGAAATATTACATATTGATCAATACAGACGTAGCCAATGACTTTATTGTTTCTACACATTGCAATATTTACGCTGTGACTCTGTGTTCATGTCATTTAATTTTTTGCTATATAAAGGTTATATCATTCCATTTTTCATTCCAAAAAGTTATGATAGATTTATCGGTCAGTACATTGGTCAATTTTTTTATATCTCAACACATAATCATTCAACAGGTAGGAGTCATAAAGAAATAAACATCTCAGCAGTGCAAATATCTTCTAGATAACATTAAGCCAGCCTATCTGAAACAATAACAAGAAATTGACTCTTGGTACGAATGAAGAAAGACTCTAGATTTAAAAATTAATTTATTTAGTCTAGGTTACAATATAATTGTGCAAACATTACTTTGTCATATGGTAAAATCACATGACATGGAAACACTTAAATACTACTAAAATGGGCTCATTTAGAGAACTCCCCGGTTACAGTGATAATAGTCACTAAATTCTTAACATATAAGAGAATAAAATTATTAAACATTGTGTGTGGCAAATTTAATACGTATTTTTAAAGCATAGGATATGAATGCAGCCAATTTGAACAGTAAATTTAAATCTCCATCGACGGTTAAAACCAAATACTCAGGCAGAAAATCCCAAACAATTTTAAAATTAAGGAGATATTTTTCAATAGTGAAAAGGATAAAGGAAACTCTTATTTAAATATCTATCGTTTTTGGCTACTTTATATTGATTTCATTAAACAAATCCTGATCCCGCCATGTTTAGTTAAATATCAAATTAAAGTATTCTGTCAAAAAACCTATTCTCAAATTAACTATTAAAATTATTTGATTAATTAAAATAATTAAATATTTACTTAATTAAAGTTAAAAATTAATTGTTACAAAACTTCACTAAAACCTTTTTCATGGCTCATACTATATGCCAGTTATCTTTATCTTATAATTATCTAATAATTATATTAATTTAAATAAAAGTCACTGTGAGTATGTATGTATGTTCCACATCTCCTCCTAAACCACTGGACTTATTTCAATCAAACTTTTCAAACTTTTTATTTAAGAAAAGAGAAAGGCCACCTTCAACTTTTCAAAGCCTAAAAGATGCTTAAAATTTCTCTTAATTAAAAATTAAGCAATGCGTTTTAACGCGATGTCTTTCATTTCCATAAACTTGTTTCTCTCATTTTAAAATTTTTTCAAAATTAATTTTAAACTGAATTCGTAACAATATTCTTGTTGATCAAAAATAACACGAAGAACTGTTTCCAGAAGGAAGAATGCTAAAAGAAAATTTTAAAAGTAGACGATTTAACAATTTATATCGGGGCCAGCTATTGATTAATTTTCACGCTTTAAATTAATGAATAATTAAATAGTTAATTTAATTGTTTCAAAATATTCATTAAAACCTTTCATTGACTTTAGTAATTGTTAACAAAATTTGAAGTACCTATATAACAGATAATAACGTATGAAGAAAACGGATGTTTTTAAAAATCGTCTGGTTCACTTGATATTCTCATTTTAATTGAAAGCGTTTTAGATCAGAAAAGGAATTTGTGTATTATAATATTTCTACAATAGTAATTTTCACATTGAAAATATTAAACATGAAAACATTTTAAATCGGGTCAAAGCCAGGTATATCAATTAACAGTTATAATTAACAAAATTTAACAAAGATATTTACTATAAATTAATTAGTCATAAATTAATTATATATTATACCGTATAAAAAGTGAAAGTGAATGCAGTTGATAGGAACTCATAACTTCGAAGTAATTCTTGCTGCCAAAAAACTTTCAATATAAAAGTAGTTTGTTATAATAAGGTAATAATTCCCCTAATTGAATTTTTTTTTATCTTCAATCTTAACGAAGCTATGGGGAAGTGATAAATGGGGGGGGGGG
>BGPR01004161.1:0-49526 GCA_013235015.1 Araneus ventricosus | reverse complement strand
TAAATTTTAGGACTTAATTTTTTAAAAAAATCTAACTCGGCTTAAAATGGGAAATATATATATATATATGTTTAATTTTCTCACAATTTTGTTAAGGAAAATTTCTTAGTTTATCACAATTTTAAAAGAACATAGATATATTTTAAAATTAATTTTGCACATGCCCATCATCTATTCAGATGCTGACCAAGGTTGCTCAAGCCATTTTTCCATATCTGTTAGCCTTCTGTTACTACTTCATCGCTTTCTTCTCGGAAGGAATCTTGATAAACTTCTTCTTCGTTAATTTATCAGAATTGCCCCTATACTTTTTATGCATGTGACAAAAGGACTAAACTTTTAGTAATCACTTTTATATCAAAAACGAAAGTTGTTATATAAAAGTAAATGAAAACTTTATCTTCCAATAAAGCTCAAAACACTTTTATAACTATCAGTTGCACTATTGTAACTACATAAATATGAAAGGTAACAATCATTACAACAAGTAAAATTTTTAAATCTAAAACATAAGAAGTGAAAAAAAATTAAGTCTTAGATTGCTGAATGAATCATTTTTAAAGTATTTTCATGATCTATTATTGTTATTTAATATTTTATTCAAATAATTTCCTAGTTTTACTTTTGAAAATTGAAGAATACTTTCACTTTAAGATTGCATTAGTAAAGATCATTTATCTATTAAATTATAAAAACATGTTAATATTAACACTTTATTACATATTACAATGACAGTATACTCTACATATTTTAATAAATGTAGAGAATATTAACAAGAATAAATAAAGTTATTTCATACTAAGTTAATTATAAATTTAAAGTTATGATAAAATATGCGTAAAATTTTAAGAATAAATAGATTATAATTACCTTTATAAAATTAAAAAAAATTGATTTCTTTTTGGTTGCCTTTCGCGGTTCTTCCTCAGCTGTTTTTAACACTAATTCCTCCATTTTAAAGGAATTTTTATACTGCCGCCAAACGTCATTAGTTTTACTTTGAATATCCTTCAAATGTTTATCTGATGAAGACTTATTGAAACTTTCAAAAAAAAATTTTTATACAGTATTTCTCGAAATGAAGACATATTTCCGATTTGACTTGTTTTATGTAATGTGCGGTTTTAAAAACTCCGGAGACTGTAGAGCTGTCGGCCACTGTGGTTACGAAGAGGTGTGAGGTGATTAGTTTGGTTTCGGAACAAATTGGTGGGAGAATCGTTCTTGAAATGAACGAAAAATTGTGCATAATGCTGTCGATGGGAAACAACATCATTAAGATCAGAAAAGAGAGAAGAAAAACAATATTATTAATAAGCAACATCGAAAAAAACAACGTGTAATAGAAAGAAAAAATTAGTTACAAACAGTAGAAAAACAGTACAATTAGTAGAAAAACAATTATCCACTTAACTCTCATCAGATATTAACGCTATGAAATTGATTAGTGAAAAAAACATTCCAGAGAAGAAACGAAAAAGAAAAAATGAACTATTATTGTTAAAAAAAACTGAGAACCCAAGGGGGGGGGAAAACGTCAAGTGATTAGCAGACTTCCCAGATAGCAATTTTAGTTTGCAGCAAAGTTGCTGCAATCTTGCTCTGCAAAATTTGCAAGCTGGCAACAAATTTGACATGACAAGAGTGCAAGCTTGAAACAAGCTTGCACTCTTGTCGCTTGCTAACCTGACGCTCTAAACCACTCGGCCAGCTAGACTCCGAGAGAAGATAGATTGTGCTAATAGATCGCGCATACGATTTATTTTAACCTCTTTTCTTGATTTCATTAATTTTTTAAATTTTGTGTTGAGAACATAATTTGAAATCAAAGAGAGAGCGATTTTCGCTAATAACTACGTTTTGCTAGTAGAATAAATTATGAAATTAGGGTTCAAAATTAATTACTTTTAAAATGGGACAAAATGTAAGTTATTATATTTCAACAAACATTGCTGTTTTTTAGGTTTAATTTAGTTTATAAACGTTAAAATTTCAACATTAAGAAAAAGGCGATACATTTTTCTTTAAAGTGCAAGTTCTATATTTAGTAAAAAGATGGAAAATGTTTCAAAATTTTTTTTTATTAAAAAGTTAGTCTTTTCACAAATTATCATTGATTTATTGAATTAATAAAAAGAAGGACGGTCTAGGACATGCTATTAAAAATCGGATGTTTTTTTAAAACAGAGACAAAGATTATCTCTTATATTGTGCTATCATCTTTGCAGCAAACTTGATTTGCAAACGTGCTGTGAATTTGTCATGACACCTTCACAGCAAGCTTGCATTGCAAGGAGGGGTGGCGCTAGTTGTCTATTTTCGCCGTGGCGAACTTGTGGCAAACTCGTTTTGCAAGCGAGGGTGGCGATTCTGCATTGTTAGTTTGCAGCAGTTTCGTTTCAAGTTTGACGCGTCAAATTTGCCAATGACAAGATAATATCAAGTAAAAATCAAACTTGCTGCAAACGTACGTGCTATCTGGGTTAATGTCAACGAAGGATTTGCGGTTTGATAATATTCGTTATTTTATTTTATTTTCGCTTTCAATGAGATTTTTTTTAGTACATACTAAGAAGATGTATCGTTTAGCAACGGAATTTGGAAACCCTCCGCGCGTTTGCGCATGCGCCGGGCGGAGTTATTTTCATCAAAATAGGGGGAAAGTGGGGAATGGAGGGGTGATGTTTACATTTTACTGAGCGTGATCTAACAAAGAACTCCGGGAATGCGCTCATATAACTCATCACATGACACCCCTTTCCGGTGTAAAATCGTCCAAAAGTGGTAGTCTCGGAATCCTTTGCTGAACAGTAACTTCAAACCTGACTAAGAGTATATATTTTTTATACACGAAATATTCAATGAGTTTCAAGTTTGTTGCAACATGTTTATTTGTGCTTGCTTGGAAACTCGTATTGTCACAATACAAAATATTGGTCCCTTTCATTCGAATCTCATCATTGGAAATAGTAGAAAGTTCTCAGAAATTAGCCTCATGCATCAAACGTTATTATGAGATGTCACCTCCAGCTATTATAAAGAAAAGATACTATTATCCATTGTGTTCTATGAACATTCATCCTATCTATCGTTTATGTTTTTCTGCGTGGTTAAAATGCTTGACCTCAGAACATCATTGAAAAAAAAACTTTCAAGTTTAACATTCTTTTGCCAAATTTAATTTTTTTAAGTTAAATTATTTTTGAAAGTTACAAGAGATTTACGGAAATAAAGTGATTTTAATATCTTACGTAAGCATCACTCATACTCCTTCCCCCCCCCTTGTCAGCAAAAATAAGCAAATCGCAAACCCCCTCCCCCCTTAGGTACTTACGTAATATTTGAAGGGCCCCAAAACCATTTTCATACAGACATACCCAAAATTATGAACACTGAGATTTTAATCTAAAGCAGTCTTCATTTTTTCTCCACTTCAAGAACTTTTTTTTCCAGAAAAAATCACTTTAATGCACTTTTATTTTATTGGGAATTTATACTGAATCTAATATAGTGAAGCACCGTTTATACGTCTTTCAAGGGACTGACGTAAAACGACGTATGAATGAAAAGACTTAAAACCGAAATTTTACTAAACAACTTTGATTCTGAAAAATTTAATGCTACTAATGAAAATTCTTTTTAATAATTTAAAGTTTTTAAGATAGTACTAGTAAAATACTACATAGTTTGGAAATCAATAATTAAATTTCAGTAAAATGTAAACATCTCCCTCCTATTCTTCACTTCCCCCCTATTTTAATGAAAATAACTCCTCCCGCACATGCGCAAAAGAGCGGAGGGTTTCCGAATCCGTTGCTATGCAATATACATATCTTATACCTTTTATGTGCAGACAGGTAGGCGTTTAATTAAGAAAATGTTTAACAGTCGTCTGACGTGCTTATTGTCTGTGAGTATTAAATGCAACATTTTGAATCGAATTTAGTTCACGGAATGCTTTTTCACTATTCTTTGGACAAAAGAAATAAGTTCGAAGTTTTTCAATGGAACCCACTGCGTCTTTAAAGAAAGGTGTAATCACTGCTTCATCATCACTTAAATTAGCACCCGACGATTTGCCTTCTATTAATTCATTAATTGTGAATAATTTCCAAATCATGATATCTTTATCACAGTCCACTAGAAAGGAGGAAATTTTCACATTTTAGAACGGGGGAAAACGACGTATAAACGAAGCACTGAAATGACGTATAAATGAGAAGCGTATAAACGGTGTTTTCCTGTACGTAAAAAATATTTCCATACTTATAATATTACCCTGGTCTTTAATTACCCGCCCTGAAACAGTTAACTGAGTACATGCTTCTGTAGACGCGTTCAGGGCTTGCCTGCCGGTGTATGAGACATGCTGTTCGGGTCTTCATTTAGGAATTTTAACATTTTGCCAAGAGCAATTACTCGTCTGAATTAAATAGAATCCCACGACAAACGTTTAGACACATTTGCTCTTTACTTTTGTCGACTAATCATTCCTGTTTGTGTTGTTGAGTTCCATATTTCTGCTCTTTGGCTATTATTTTATGTCATTATAAAAGAGTTATTAGACTGCATGTAATAATTCGACAAAGGAATATTTAATTTTTCTAAAATGTGTAGAGTACTCATGCATTAGATTTTCTTGATTTGCTTCTTTTTACGATCTTAGCAATCATTGAATGTTTCTTTGAATTTTCACTTGGTGCCATCTACTGTATAAATTTTATAAATGTCGTCTCTTTATTTTCACAAAAAAAGTTGCTGAAAAATTATTTAATACGTATAGGCTCAAAATTTTGAACACTGAAATCCCTTAATTTGTTTTCGAGTTGTAGGATATTATTTTGTACAAAATATTAGTTTCATGTAGTTATCTTTTATTGAAGATTTAATGTTCAATATAATTTGAGCAAGATATAGCCACATTTACATTTTTTCACACTATATATTTCAATTTATTACACCAAAACGAATTAAAAATTTTTCATTCTTTTACAATTTCAGAAAGAGCCAATGTGAGAGGATGGAGATCTCTGGAAGCACTTAGGTTTAGGGACCTTTCATTTCAAGAAGCTGTTCTCTTTTATTCAAAACTGAATACGTTTGTTTATTCCTTTTATGTTTCAAAAGTTCCATCACATACCTAGATTAAGATTTAGCAAAGTTGATTCAAAACTCTATATTCTTGAATTCTTTCTAGCATAGAATAATAATTAATACACTTAATATGAGCAGTATCGATAAAAGAAAAACAACTCTTCACATCTTTTATACTTTAAGAAAAATTAATAATCGCGGTTTTAAAATTGATAATTGAATATGAATATAAGAATCGTCAACATGCAAAAGAGACTTTACAGAAGTCTTCTTGTCAATTTTTGTTTTTTATCTTAAAATAGTTAACAAAACAAGTCATTTCCATAGGGAAGCAGTATTACCTTTAAAATTGTTCCTGAACCAATGCTCTAGTCTTGAGAGATTTTATCACTTCTGTATAAAATCGCCTGCTAGTTTTAATCCCTATTCACATGCAAAGCTTTTTAATAAATCCAAATACTTTTACAACTAAGCGAAGAGAGATTAGTCAGCTTAAGGCCCGGTGCGCACTAGCCTATTTGTGTCGTTGAGCAATAAAATATAACAATAGTAACCCACGTGAGCCCTTTGTGGCTCCACAGGAGGCATGGGGGTTACTATTGTTATTTTTATTGCTCCAACGACAC
Organism: Araneus ventricosus; assembly: GCA_013235015.1. Lineage (NCBI taxonomy): Eukaryota > Metazoa > Arthropoda > Arachnida > Araneae > Araneidae > Araneus > Araneus ventricosus. The sequence goes on along the minus strand of BGPR01004161.1, from coordinate 43,806 downwards.
GAATCGGCCAGTGTGCACCGGGCCTTAGACCCATGAAGCTACAGGAGAGTCATTTTAGGACGAATCTCGTACTTTTGAACTGAGGTCAGAAGATGAAGACATCTGAGCAGGCATCCCCCTCCCCATCCAAACTTCCGTACTACACTAGAGGGAGAAAGTTTTATCCTCTAAGTCAGGTTCAGGCGGGTGATGGGTGGAATCGAGTTTCGAATCTAGATCTCTCCTATCCCGAACCCGAGACTCGATGCCATGCCACCGCCGCCTTCAACGAAGCGAATTAATATTTTTATGTAGCACTAACATGGGGACACCGAGAGGCGTAGCGAGGGGGTAAGCGAAAAGTTATAGATGGCTCAGGCCTCATTCTTTAGAGACATCCTGAAGACAATATTTCTGAGTTTATACAGGGTTCCCACTTACATCCGTTACCCTCCCCCCCCTTTAACTTCTAAACGGTGACAGCTTAGGCCATAAAGTTGGTGTCTAGGTATAATAAAAAGGCTATGCGTTACTCGATTTGACAACTTACAACGCCATCTATCGGCAAATTTTGTAATTCGTTGTCCTATTTCGTAAACGGTGAAAGATACGAGGAAAAGTCAATTAAAAAGTTATAGAGTACTCTCTATTTAGTACGAAAAGATACCTTGCGCACATTAATACTCAGAACAGAATGCAAAAAATGAACATCTGTTTGGTCACGATTTCGAAAATTGTCATATCATAAAGAGTGGAAGAAAGGAACTGAGACACGTCCCTTTCTCCTGGGTCATTTATTTATATTGCTCAAAATGCTCTCGGTTAGCCACTAAACACATTTGCACTCTGGACTGGACAGGAAAAGTATAATAGGCTCTCCCCCCCCCCCCGAAAAATAACATTTGCTCCTTTTGTTCATGTCCTGTGATGTCACAATTTTGGAAAATGCCAACGAACAAATGTTCATTTTTACATTCTCTTTTGAGTATTAATAGGCGCAAGCATCTTTTCTTACTAAATAGAGGGTGCTCTACAACTTTCTAATTGACTTTTTTCTCGTATCTTCCATCGTTTACGAGATAGGACCGCTAATTCCAAAATTTGCCGATAGATGGCGTTGTAAGTTGTCTCATCGAGTAGCGCATAGCCGTTTTACTATACCTAGACACCAACTTTATGGCCTAAGATGTTACCGTTTAGAAGTTAAGGGCGTGTAACGGATATAAGTGGGAACCCTGTATTATACTTTTAAAGAAAGAAGTTGGCGAGATAGACTAAAAAAGGAAGGCGAAAAAGAAATACTAAACACGTGGTTCAATTTACCTTGCTATGCTACTAGGATCACCCGACAAAATTCTTGGAATAATTTAGACGCGGTTTTTATATTGCTTGAGAACAAGAGGGTTAAAATCAATATAACTGTGATTTTTTTTAATGAAAATGAAATGTCTGTTTTCCTAATGAATAATTCTGTTTGAAGCACCTTTGGCTCAATACTAAAAATGGCGAATTTTCTATAAATAGCATGCAGGCAAAAGAGAACTTTCCGTACCACAAAACGATATCTTCACTTTTCTTAACACCAACTTTTCTTCGCCGACTTTGTGCCCGTAGAAAGTGTAAATAAATTCGTAACAAAGCGATGACCGTGACACACAGAAAGATGTAACAACTTCGCTCTACTTCCGACAATCATGACATGTGTTATGGTTATGATTTTTTTTGGCTGCCTCCCTCCCACTTCTGAATTACGTCGCCCCCCCCACCTGCCCCCTTCGGCCGATGATTGATGGGGTTATGGCGGGAGCTCTCTTGTCTCTGGCCTCCGACACAAAATGTATTTACTCTCCCCTGACTGGGCTGAATACGAATACACCTCGAAGCGGAAATCGAATGGATTCATCAGTTTGGGCCTGCCTGTGTGGATTTTTGAATCTAAGAAACTTTTGACATGGCTTCAATTTGAAATAAGAAAAAGAAAACAAATGAAAATTGCTGAATGGTAGTTTTTAAGGGAGAGAATATGATAATTATTAATAATTAATAATATGACAAGGGTTAATGATAATTATAATGTGAAAATAGACGTTAATTGTAGTAGAAATTAAGTAAAATATAAATTAAAAATTGTGTTTATATATGTTTTGGTTGTTTTAAATACGTTTGAAGCAACAATATAGTAAATAAGTAAAATCATACTTCTTGTTCAAAACAAACCATACTTCTAGGCTACTTTCGCACTCACAACCAGCAGCACGGTTAGCCGTTGTCTTAGCCATTAGACAACACGGTTCAAGGTGGCATATCTCGCTTAGGTCCGTAAGTGAGATTCGAACTCGTGATGAGCAGCTGTTAGTTAGCTTCTGTGTTCCCCACTGGACTACATGGAAGACATGTTTGTGTATGGATGAACCAGTAAGAACTAAAATCTCAATCACAAAAACAATTCAAAGTAAATTACATCGTTTATTAACACTAAGCGTTGCATAATATTCATAATATTGTAACAAAATCACCTTGTGGATGCAGTGGAATAAGCAGGATTAAAAAAAAAATAAAGCTCTTTATTTTACAAATATTCTAGGAAAAGAAACGCAGCACAAGTATTAAAACAGCACTTGTAAAAATTCACAACAGAGATTACCAATAAATCTTAACACAGCGCTCAAAGGTTTCTTATTAGCTCACCAGCTTGCTTGCTAATCAAAATACAACTGACTTTTCTTGGTTTGAGAGCTTGCTTTTATAATTTTTCAACAGGAAGTGACGTTATTACATAGGAAATTATGCAATTTCTAGAAGGTTCAAGACATTTCTTGTTCACAGTAGAGATATATCCACTGTTCATGATTCTTCTGGAAAATTCCTTCTGTCGCCAAAATTATCACCAAATTTGTCGCCAAAATGGTCGCAAATTTTTTGCCAATGTCGCCAAAATTAGCATGTCAAGGAAACAACTCATACCCTCCCAAACGACAGAGACAACACAGGCATCTGTTGGGGGAACCCGTATCTCTTTGTACAGCATGCCAATGCCAAGTGACTGTTATCCACATTCTTATTGAATGTCAACAATTTAATTATCAACGGATCCGCTGCTTCCAATCATCCTGTATCACTCTTAAGGACATCCTTACAAAGATCCTCATCCACAACTTTTTACTTTTTAAAAAATGATTGGTTTTTACTTTTTGATCTGATTTTTTACCATGTTTTTAATGTCATTTTCTCCTTGTTGTAAGTTTTTTGTAGACTTTACAAATTGACGCGTCATAACGTATGACAGACTCCTTTAACTGAACTCCTATACTAAGATTTTATCCAAGACCATATGTTTGGCGCAGCATAATCAAAAATGGTTTTTGAGCCAGTAAACCCAACCAAACCAAACCCAACCGACAGGGAGCCGCCCTGGCTACGAGTTCGGGGGTATGCTGTGGTGTTATGTTATGTCAGGGAAACAACTTTATAGCTGTGTAACAATAAGCACCACTCAAATTATATTCACTATGCTTTTTTTTGCATTTTGTCAATTTATCTCTATTATAACATGTGTGTGTGAACTAATGGCCTAGTATGAGCAAGTAAGGTAAGGTGACATAACTCGATTCGGCTCTATTATCACGCACAGTACTTTATAAATTAGCATCATCATTCGAGATACGGTATGCCAAATGTACATCTTACAGGAACGATCGTTATGCTGCAATCACTCAATGCGGAGATTTTCTTTCACTTTCAAAAATAATGTGGATCCACAGTGGCGTCGATTGGGGGTAAAAGAGGGGGCAAAAATTTATAGACACTTAAAAGTACCCCGCAATACAGGAGGTGCACAACAAATTTTAAAAGTTTTGTTACAAAATTAGCTTGCTTTCCCAGACATTATTTACTGTTTTTCTATATATATAATTCTTAGTTCTAGGCAGTTAAAATGAAATAAAATTTTTATTTTTTCCGCAAAAGGTGTGTGGGGCGGGGGTGACTGCCCCACTCGCCCCATCAAATGGCTGCCAGTGTGGATCCATTTCTTTGAAAAATACAAAGGTAGAAATTGATGAGAATAATGTCTAGTAAATACTATTGTTGAAATGATAAGTACTTTTCGATTTGTCCAAAAGATTTTATAAGCAAAACGGATGGAGCATTTTAAAACGTCACTATAAAAATTCAAAAACAGAACAAAACAAATTCCCTATTCACCAAAATTAGGAAATTAGGTACTTGAATATATTCAAGCTGCACATATTTATTTATAAACAACCACTGAATTTAAGAAAAAAAGCAGAGAAACAGTCGTTTTCTGACCAGCTATTAAGAATCAGAATTGTATCTGAAACAAGCAATTTGTAATTTTTGGAGCATAATTTTTTTCAAATTTCTCAATAAATTTAGAATTAGTTCGTAACAATATGTTAATGCAGGCAAATGAGATCATGCTCAATTCCAATTTGAAGGTAAAATTCAGTTAAATAAGTACTTTAATTTTATGCAAATTTATCGAGTTGACCTAAAAAACATTTGACAATAAACTGGATTCGGTCCGAGCACAGTTATTTATACCTATGACAATAAATAGATTCATACTGATAGTAACTTTAAGGCTATATCAGACGGACAGAGTACTGGCAGCGATTTCCTTGCACTCTAGGGTAATGGCACTCGTCCAAAGTTTCTCATCACGTGACCGGTTAGACAAGATGTCAGGAACAGTGGACTGAATTCAATCGGCTTAAAAATGTACACGATAGTGACGGAAAACTGTCAGCAGCGAAAATTCAAACCAATCGGGTGTGACTTTGACGGTGACGTAGTTCGCCTTCCACAATACTGAAATCCTGTCTGACCGGTTGTCTCAATGCAATGCATCACGTGACGAGAAACGTTTGGCGAGTGGCATTACCCTAGTGTACACGGAAATCGCTGACGGAGCTCTGCCCGTCTGATATAGCTTTTTGTCTCTTTCGGGAGCAGTCTGTGAGTATTCTCTCAAAAAAAGACAGATATGAATTGTTAGAACGAAGATATTAATTTGGCCAGTTATTCAATGAAATATCATCTCCAAAGACAAATTACAAAAAGATATAACTGTCTTCGTAAAACATTACATAAGCATTTCTAACGCCCCTCTATTCCAATTTCCAAAACTTTTCAAGGATTGCTCTTCATAAACTCTTAACTCTGGAATTTCGGAGAGTGTAACTGTTTAATAAATCTGTTTCTATGCTTATTTATTCATACTTTATTCTCACAATTTTTTTAAATATTCTTATTTGGTCATTCTTATCGTGTATATATATATATATATATATATATATATATATATATAAATTTCTTATTGAAATATTATTTTGTATTCTATATTACTTTATTCTTAGTTTAAATATTTTTGTTTTATGTTGTCAGTATTTTCTTAATTTTTCTGAATATTGACATGCATGTTGTAGGTTTTTGCTTTATGACACTATGTGTTTGATGTTATGACATGTACAGGTTTTGTGAATCTTCCCTGCATGCTTTCATGCTACATACACCATTTTGGATAGGTGAATGCAGCTGGTGAGGGCTAAATAAATAAATAATGCTTCTGTAATGTTTACTAAAGTATGTTGTGCAAAGGAGTCGGATAAACACACTTACATAGTTATAGACTGAAGTAGTGAAACCGAAATCCGAAAAAACCCTCTCCTTCCAAAAATAAAAAGATTCTTTGGAGGTTGGTCCATTGTACACAACTGTGTCCACAATTTTACCGTTATACAGGCTCTTTTTCACACAGAACTTCTCAAACCAAAAACATCCTTCTTCTTTTTCCTGTACGGCGCAGTTTACATAAACTTAGAATTTGGTATTTCTCCACCTTTAGCCTTTGCAATTTACACGCTTGATCTGCAGTTAAAACCCAGAAAGGAATATTTTTGATGACTTCGATTGTAAATTAGCAAGATTTTATTATATTATTGTTATGAAAATATCCGTTGTCTGTTTTTGTTTGACAACATATCGTCGCTTATCAAGCAACGCAACCTATCTCAATTTTTTGAAATTTCAAAGAAGAAGATTCAAATGAATTCTTCTCAACGAATAACTAGTATTTCGGAAATTTTCTAGCATCTGCTATAAACATGAGACCGCATGTTCTAACCAGACGAGAAAAAATTTAGAAATATTCGTTATTGGTTGCGAAAAATTCATTTGAATCTTCTTCTTTGAAATTTCAAAAAATTGAGATAGTGGCGTTGCTTGCTGAGCAACGATATATTTTTTCACAGATGGGCAGTAATAGCATAACATCTATTCAGACTATTATCTTTATAATACCACTGTCTACTTGGAACGCAGAATAAACCTCTTCTACTCCCCGTAGTATCCTTTCTACTTCAGTCTCATCATTATCAATTTATCCAAAATTTACGAAAAGTTGGCTCCCATTTTGCAAATCTTCGAGAGATTCGTTACTTATATCTAGTCCACACTGACTGATTTCAGTATTTCGTAATGAATATTTATTTCTGAAAGGCAAATGAAGCTTCTTTATTCATTCTTAAAAATTTTTCTCTTATTTAATGCATCATTTTTTTTTTTAAATTCTACATGAAATAGATTTCTACTTTTTTTTTTTTTTTATCAAAAGTCGACATAAAAACAGCCTAAACAAAAAGAGTTCGAAATACAAACGCAAATAACGCAGAATATAGTAGAAATTCATAGATTATTGAGAGAGACAGTTTGTTCAGATTAACAAGTTTGAGACAGCATCAACTGTATAATTATCTTTTTTTATTTGTTTTGTTTCCAAGGCAACAGCCAAACGAAATACTTGTAGTGGTATTTTGTTACGAATCGATTGATGAATGTAGAAAAAAAGTGGAATTAATAACGGAATGGGGCAAAGGAAACAAAAATCACACATCGATCATTGAAATATGACTAAAACCATTTTTGATGAATCAAAAAGAAATACAGTATTTAAATTATTATCGAAAATGTGCGAATGTAGTCATGTTGATATACAACTGAGGATTAAGAAAAAATAATGGGAGGCTGTCTTTTCAAACAGAGCCGTTGATGTCAAAGGCATAGGACTACTTTACTCGCGCGACTCTTTTGTTTCTCGAACTTTTTCGTAAGTTTTTAAGTTTAAGTAAGTTTTTTTTGTAACTTCTGTTGTTACTTTTTATCTCTAAAATAAGACATTATTTATGTTTTTAACATATGTAGTTATCTAGATATAGAGGATCGCGTCACCAATTCATGCGTATTTTTGCCCAACCCAACTTTACGACTCAGTAGTCGCTGAACTACAGTTCTCATTTTCAATTATTTTTTGTAACTTCTGTTGTTACCCTTTATCTCTAAAATAAGACATTATTTATGTTTTTAACATATGTAGTTACCGAGATATAGAGGATCGCGTCACCAATTCATGCGTATTTTTGCCCAACTTTGCGACTCAATAGTCGCTGAACTACAATTCTGATTTTCAATTCTTTTTTGTAACTTCTGTTGTTACCCTTTATCTCCAAAATAAGATATTAGGTATTTTTTAACATATGTAGTTACCGAGATATGGAGGATCTCTCATACCAAGTTTTGTGGCGTTTTGGCGTGTAAATCAAATCCCTTCCTGAGACCCCAATGGGAGGAACGTAGTCCAACGTTAAAAAGACTTCCCATTTCAATGCCAATCGAGTCAATTCACGTTTATATGAAACACATTAGATGTGTCAAACTAATTTATTTTTGTATCAATTGCTCATCTTGTGTCACTTGAATTCACTTCCTTCTACAAACATACCAAATTCTCAAAATAAACTTTTTGAAGAATTTCTTTAATTATTTTTTAAGCTTAAAAGGAAAAAAATTAAAGCCAGTACTTGTCTTAGATATTCGTTTAAGTGCTAGCGTCAATCAGTGACGAAACTAGCGTGGGGCAAGTAGGGCAAGTGCCATGGGCGCCATTACCAGCAAACGCAAAAATGAGGAATCAATTAATGGCATTTAAGAGAAAAGTACATTTAAAAAAAGAATTCTTAATCCCCATATTTTCTTTAAAAAATTGAAATGGTTCCTGTTGGGTTCACACAACCGACAGCACTGGTAAAACGCGCATCGCTGTATTTATATTTTTGTTTTAAGAATTGTGAACCTGGCATTTTTCATTCCAGTTTTAGTTTCTATGTAAAATTCATAGATAATAAATAAGTGTATATTTTCAATTTTGTAAAAGCGGTATTATTTCTTGGTTTAACCTACTTTCTATTGAGTCAGGGACTCGGAAGTATGTTTGCTCTTTGAATCAACATCTTCAAAAACTTTACATTTTTAAAAAAGGTGAAACATTATTTAAATTTAACAGACATTTCGGTAAAATCTTAGTTTGCTTCAACAGTTCCAACGAAGTGTGGAAGAACATAAAGGACACAGTCCTTTACATTCATTGAATGTTATGGTCTTCGAAGGCGGCTAGTTTGTAACATATTAATCACATTACAATAGAGTCCTGCAAATCCAGACCAAGCTTGTCCGGACATCCGGTTAATCCGAACGGGATTTAAAATATCATGTATAAAGGTATTTTAATTATATGCAAAGATCAGAGGTATAGCGGAACAGGAACGCCGTTCGGACACTGATTTTTTTTTTTTTTTTTTTGAGAAATAAATAAGGAAAATTGTAAAAACCTGCTTAAAACAGCGCGGTTTTTGTCACCTAGGTTAGAGCGTTCCGGTACTGCTTAATTTGTGACGTCATCATTGACAAAGATGTTTCGTTTTGCTAATCCTACATAAATTCCTTTTCTAGCCCTACATACTATTAAATCTAAAACTAAGCTGTAGGAAACTTTGTATGTATTCATGGGAAAAAAAGACGTCGATTTTTATAGTTCAACCTATCTTAAACTTATATTGCATGTATTTTTAGGGGAATGCCGTTTAATCCGTACTTTCGGTGATCGGACCGGGTCCGGTCCCATCTAGTCAGGATAAGCGGGACTCTACTGTAGTTCAAATTGGATTTATTTGTAGTTTCGATCTTTGCACTGCCTGTTACGAAGTTTCGGGGGGGGGGGGGGGGGGGGGGGGGGGGGGGGGGGGGGGGGGGGGGGGGGGGGGGGGGGGGGGGGGGGGGGGTTATGAGAATTTACAAGTAGTGGGCGCTGTTTTAGTATTTGTTCTGGGTGTAGGTACGCCTCTGGTGCCAATGCACCTTTTATTAGTGTGTGAATGTTAAAAATGTATCTTGTGAAGATCTGAGAAATTTATCTAAAGAGAGTTTTAAGTTTGGCTACAGAAGCCGTATAGAAATAGGTTAATAACCCTTGATCCTAGAAGCGAGTTGTTCAAGGGTTTGGCTAATTTTCAGTTTGTGGCAAAGGATTTCAAACAAAAGATTCAAGGCAAAAGATTAATTAAATGATGACGGCCTGATAAGATATAAAGATAGAAGAATCTCTCTTATCCGTCGTTAGCGAGGTGCGTTGCTGAAAGAATGAATGTTGAAAAATTGAATAAGAAATCTTATATTAAAATATATATTAACTTAAAATTCAGAATTTATAAATAAATGATTCTGGAATTTTAAGTAATCAATGCAATCTACTATCAATCGAATCAACAATTAATTATTTTATCGGTTTAAGCAGCGACGAGCTCGACATTTTATTATTAATCTTCATAAATATGGAAAATATACTGTGGATTATCTCTGAACCATCAGGAACGGTACTTCGCAAATGCCGGATAAGAGATTTTCCTGGATAGTTGAATATGAGATTCAGAAACTGAACTACTTATTTTTTGTGATGTTAACAGCAGAAAATGCGGCAGGTGATGTCCGTTCATCATGTTTTTTTTTGTCTGTCAGCCGCAATTAAATAAATAATATCAAAAACTGCACATATTACTTAAAATGAAAACAACTATAAATAATTTTATATTTTAGAAAATATATAAAAATTAAAACATATTTTAAAATTACCGTACATATTACCACATATATGTTACGCATTTCTTAGTGTGATGATATGTAACTTCGAATGCCTGCCACTTACAAAATTTTTACCGGAGTTTTAAAAATTCACTGCGTGCACCATAAAGCTTAATAACATACATGAACAATACTCGGAATAGCTTGTGAAAGCCTGCAATCCTTCGTCTGCTTCCTTCCGAGTAACTTTCTTGGTCTGCGTGTCGTCATCTTCATCTTGTCCCTACTCATCATCATTTTTCTCACTTAGCAGTACATGAGCCATTATTTCGTCATCATCAAGAGAGAGTGCGAAGATAACAGAATTGTCTACTATATTTCGCCACTACCAAAATGACTCAAATGTTTAAATGGTGCTAAGCTCGCCATTGACTTGCCAAGCATCGAAACTATTAAAACGGGCACCATCTTGAAACATAAAAACATTACACTTTCGTCGTTAACAATGACTTCAAGGAATATTCATGCCTAATTCAAAGAAAATCGAAATCGTCATGATTACGTAACATACAAATTTACAGTAAACAGACGAAATGCAGAACACTCGAATCAAAAGAGAGCCTCTCTTTGATCAGTCAGTAATGAATAAAAATTACCAGTTTAATTCGAGTTTGCATGTAGTTCTATCAACACACTTACAGCAATGATTTTCCCACTGAATCAAAATTATTGATGAAAATATATCCTAAAGCACTCTTTACAACTATAATAAAATTGAATCCCATTTTTTGCTTAAATTAGTCCGAATCCTATTTTCTCAGTCCCATTCCTTTCTCCTCTTCAGTCCCATTACAGTGACCCATTACAAAATTTTTGTTTACCTCCTACGCATAAATTTGGATATAAAAATACACCTTCAAAAGTGCCATTATTTTAATATTGCCGGTTAATTGGGAGCAGGATACGAAAGATTTTACAGCAATAATGATTTTAATAAGTAAAAATTGCCATTTTATAATTTGATTCCGCATGGTTAATTTGATTCAGCACAATCACAACAATTATTTTCCCATTGAATCAAAATTAATAATGAAAATATATCTTAAAGCACTCTTTACAACTAAGATACAATTGAATCCCATTTTTTGTTTAAATTAGTCCCAATCCTATTCTTTGAGTCCCATTCCTTTTTCTCTTCAGCACCATTACTGTGACCCATTACAAAATTTTTATTTACCCCATACACATAAATTTGGATATAAATATACACCTTCGAAAATGTCGTTATTTTGATATCCCGGTTAATTGGGCGCCGGTTCGAAAGATTTTACAGTAATAATGATTTTAACAATTAAAAATCATTGTTTAATTTGATTCCGAATGTAGTTCTATCTACACAATCACAGCAATGATTTTCCCAGTGAATAAAAATTAATGATGAAAATATATCCTGAAACACTCTTTACAACTATGATACAAGTGAATCCCATTTTTCGCTTAAATTAGTCCCAATCCTATTCTTTGATACCTTCTGCAAGGTTTGCGCCCTTTTTTCAATTAAGCCCCAAACACCTCCGCCCCGATAATTATCCGGGGCTGAATGCCTTTAGAATTTTGTCCTTTCCAATTCCCGAGAGAGGCATTCTTTCTTTCTTTTCTGCGGCTGTTGAATAAAACAAATCAGCGAAAGTGAATGCAAATCGCTGTCTTTTTTTATTCTTTTTCTTTCTTTTTTTTTTGGTTCATTCCTTTGTGTTCTTCTGTTTCCTCCCCTTTCTTTGCAAGGGGTAGGAAACAGAATCGATCGGGGGTCTGTTCCAAAGAAAACCCACTCAACTTTCCCTATGCTTTGAATTCACTAACTAAGAATGCCCTGGCGAGTAATGTGTAAAGAATACTAATGTGAAAATGTGCACCGAACTCGAGAATTTATTCAAATTTTAATTCAATAGGCACAAAAGTTTCTAAAGTTTGGTCTTTTCTATTTCTTGTAAATATTTTTTTAAAAAAGTAAGCGACATCAGACATCCAGGCTGCTTTAAATCAAGATAATATATTTTAAGAAATTTTCTGTCTTACTAATAGAAATACGACAATATGTATAGTAATCAAGAATTTTGGAATTTAATTGGTGTTGAATATACTAATGTAAATTTGAAGATGTGCACCGAAATCAAGAATTTCAAATTCAATTCAATAAGCGCAAAAAGTTCTAAAGTTGGGGATTTGCCGTTTATTGAGAATATTTTTTTCATAATAAACGACCTTAGAGCTACAGATTGCTTTAAATTAAGATTAAATATTTTTTTAATCATTAAAAAATCTTCTGCGTCATTAATACAGCTTGTAGCAAAATTTTTCAAACGCTTGATTGTATTTAAAAATAAATTTAGACTCTTTGTATGACTGATTAACAGCTGACCCTCCTAGGGCTTACTGCCCCACCACTCTGAAATTTCTCCTGAGAGAAACCAAGTGGCGATGTACTATCTTCATGTAAATTTAAAACTCCAATTTTTTAATTTCTAACTATCTTTTCTTTTTCTTTTTTTACTAATAGTTCTGTGAACAGTAGACTTCAGAACAGTAGAGTGCAAAGAAAACTTACAAAGCTAAATAACAAAAATACGCTTAAATAAGAAATAAAAATTCATATATCATCAGTAGTTTTAGAAAATAATTTTTTTCTATGAATTTTAATAAAAATTTCCATGTTAAGAAAAACAGCATAATTGAAAAAATATGGGACATATTTAATTTTAATTTCGCATGCGTACTTCTCAAATTATCTAGAATGTGATAGACCGCAAGATAAAATTTGTTTTAAAAAATAAATATTTTATGAACATTCAAAGTTGGCGTCATTGATTTTTCGCCAAAATTATCCTATGATTCGAACTTAAAGCGACTGTAAATCATGACTAAATAAAGCTAGCATAAAATCTTCAGTCTTTTACACACTCAAAGGTTTTCGACACGTGTACCAAATTTCACTGAATTTTAAAGAATTGCTTTGGAGATATCACTTTTCTCATGGACTAACTTTAGTGAAATTTTCATTTTTCAGAAAACGCATTTAAAAATATAATAACGCATTAATTCAAATAAATATCAAGGGATAAAATATTCGGGGAATAAGAATAAAAATAAAGACTGTTTTAGAATCTTAGAAGTTGTGGCTTTATATTTAAATCATAAAATTTTTTGGATTCTTCTTCGAAAACCGCTTTTTTAACCTAGTCGGATACCTTAAGTTCGCTTTTCAACTCAGTCTTTAAAAGTGCAGCCAACATGAATGTAAATCATTGTGAGGACAGCATTGTTTGCAGGGACATCGAACATTATAATTTATCCCCATACATGCACTACTTAGAAAGTCATATTTACAGTCAATGTGTAATATTACACAATAAAATTATGTGCAAATTTTACTCCCAAACAAATACAAAAACTTTACAAAACAAATGCAGAAGCCAGTGCGATAAAATATTTCAGTAATGCAATGAAAATTAAGTGAAATAAAATTCTTATAAGTCATTAATTTCCCTAGGAAGCAATTTGTACTATCATAACTATAACAATTTCAATAGCACGTGCAAATGGAAGAAGTATCTTGATGAAACAATGAGAAAATTGTCGCGATAAATACATATAAAAGAAATTATTATCTACACAAATAACAGATGATATTCTTCAAATTTTTATATCATGAACCGTTTGGTAGAATCACTGAAAAACCTTTCATGAAAAGAGAAAAACAAGATGGAATAACTGTGTCCAATTATTTCAAAAGTAAAATGGTGTAATTTCATGTAGAGTTTTTGACTTGCATTTTGTCTTCGATATAGCGTTTCGAGTAACCTACATAAAAAGAGTAGTAGGAATGCCCGTTATAATTAAAAACTGTTATTATTTTCAAAATCATGGCGATTCGAGATGACTGCTCTTAAGTTTTTGCATTTTCCTATGCAAAATCGAGCAGATTTTAATCTGTTGGACAAACGATTGTTTTTAATGCAATTATATACTTTTTATACTTTATACTTTATATCTACTTAAAAAAAAAGCAGCCTTAAAATTTTTCATAGTATTATTTATTAAAACCGAAATATTCCAAAATGTGTATCTTCAACATTGCGCAACTGCGTTAAATTGATGATTAAAACAAGTGACTGGATAATTCAAATTTATGATTCAACAATTTTACTTAGAAGCGATCACTTTCTTGGTCATTTTTGTCTTTTTATTGCTTTTCAATTATCCGGAACAACATATAAATTTATGCCTAGAAATTCAGTAGTAGAACTGATCTACTATTTGGAACAATTCAAATTACGCAAAGGAAATTTCTAACATTTGTTAACTGACTGTTAAGAATTAAGAAGTTTGATGAGTTAGAAAATGCGAAATTCAAACCAATATAATTTATTTCTCTTATTGATAGCTCTTATCGATAAATATACAAAATTTTAAATCGTTTATTCGTGAAATATGAAATTTGCATCTGAAATTTTGGCGCATTTTGGGAGAAATGAATATTTCACCAAGTGAAAACCACGCCATCTATCGAAAACTTGCAGAAATAAAACTGCAGCTGCAAGATTTAATCCGCAATTTTTTTGTTACATAAATCTGTAAATCACTCTTTTGATCAAATTTGTAATATTCTTAGACCTATATAGGAGTTGTTTGTTAGGCCAGGCTTTTAATGTGACCAAAGAGTTCTTAAAAATGTTATTTATAACCATCCATTAGCGTTTAAATAAAGACAGACATTAAAATAATGAATCCATTATATTACTCAGACCGGTAAGCACGTCCGACTTTAATTCATTTATTTCGATAATATAAAACGAATTATTAAAATAAAATGATTAAAAAATCATGAATTCCACTTGTTTTATTTTGAATGAGAATTGTAAGCAACGTATGTTCTTTTCAGAAAAATTCCTGCAAACGTTTAAAGTTTTTCAAAAATAAAAATAGCAACAACAAAAATAATAATAATGAAAAATTAAAAGAATTACAAAAATCAAAAACTAAATTTTTTGTATTACTTTTGAAAATTTTCTTGGAACTTATTTTCTCTCACTTATTTTTTATTTTATTTTCTCTAAAAAGCATCTTTAACAACTATTCTATACCTACATTTTTAAACGAAAATGGAAATTGATGTTTGTTGCTATTGTGAGCAGCAATAATAACAATAATAATAATATTAAGTAAATAAATAAAAAATGAATGAATAAAACGCTCCCTTAAACTGATAATTTGCCCATCTTTCAGAACGAATAACTTTTTTCTAGAAGCCTCCCTCTAGTTTTCTACACATGTATGGTAATCAAAATTTTACATAATTTTTTTCTAAATGAAGTTATAGTTTAATTAAATTTATCATTGCTCAAGACATACATTTTGGAATATATAATTTGAGATCGCATGACAATAAGTCTGCTCTGAATATTTTTGATTTCCAACCTTAATAGAACTTGGGAAAAAGGTTTGTTTTGAAACTAATTTTGTTTTTGAAATTAATTTTATTATTTTAATTTTGAAAATTTTTTTGTTTATTGAAATTAATTTTGTTTTAAGAAGAGTAATAGAAGCTTCCATGAAAGCTTTATTACGTATCACTTAAACTGTTATAAGACGTTTGATTTAAATACAGTGGACTCTTATATAATGTGGGGGTTACGTTCCACGTAATAGGAAATCGCGTTATACTGGACCTGCATTATCGGATAAACATTATCGGATATCATTCAAACATGTTTCTAATTTGTAACTATTCATATTGCTATTGAAATATTACTTTTTTTATAAACTATCAGCTTCACTGTCAAATATAAACAATAGATAAATGTGTGTATACATTTGCTTTGCAGGGGCGTGGCGAGGATAAGTGGCGCCCGAATCAAAATATGAATTCCCCGCCCCCAATGAACATCAGTAGATTAGTCGCCCCTGGCACTAGCCATTTACGCTTGTTAAACCACTGATGATGACTGGGATAAAAAAAAAATCATATTATTTTCCAGCCGCTACTTACTCTCGCCATTCCACTGGCTATGGTGACAAAACGCTTGTGGCACTTTTTAAAGTGAAATACGTTGAGGAGCGGGGAAAAACAATGTCATAGGCCATGATCATGACCCACGTCCACCGACTTACCCATTGGGTTTAGTCTACAATGATGGATGGACAATGTCATAGGCGTCGTTTAAACAAGCTAAGTCACTGAGGTTGGAGGGGGGGGGGGGCAAAAAAATCATATTATGTCCCGTGCGCCACTTATCCTCGCCACGCCACTGGATACGAAGGACTCCGCAGTGGCGCAATCAGCACCCAGTATTTATATGGCAGTTTCTGTCAATGATGGCTTGGCTGTGAGCTCGAGCCTCACCTGCGGAAACCTTACTATCTAATCATTCGTAAGCCGCAATGGTTACGTGCATGGAGGTATCAGACGGTTTTCTAACCAGCTGGGCAAAGCGATATTCTTTATACAACATCCCGGCGTGCCTGAAGATTGAAGAGTCATATAGGGTTCGCAGAATGCCTTTCAGTAGATGCTGGGTTATGAATGATTGTCTCCAAGGCCGCAACTAGGCAAGGTTTAGCATTAGCATACATATATGGCTTATATAAAGGAAATAGGGTTTCATGGAACAATGATGTTTCTTTAATAGATTTTATTTACCTAGAAAAATGTGAAAATTGAAGTGAAGCATCGAGAAAACAAGTTTGAATGCTAATTTTTTCTTTCCAATTATTACTGTTTCTACTTCAGGTGCGTATCAGTGTAATCAATGACATTACAATGCAATTTATAATGTCACCATTCATTAAATTTTTTGTTTGTTAAGTAATCAGAAAGACAAATAATTGTATATTCGTGCTAAAATAAATTTCGATTATTACTTGTCCGATGTAATATATAACGTTTAAATATAAATGCATAAAAATTTCGGAATAACCAAGCTTTCATTATTTTTCTGTTTGCATTCAAGAGCACTTTTCCAATACAAATCGACCACTTCCACCATTTTCTACTATTTGGAGATTCTTTTAATATTCAGTGTTGAACTACATAATACCGCAGTAATATTCAGATCGCAGATTCAATTAACTCATTGTTCCGCAGTATAAGTTGTAACTTGTCATTTAGTGAAAGGTAAACAAAAAGAAATTTGCTGAGTTATCACTATATGATGTTGGTTTTCACTGGCGACACTATATTTGTCATTTAAGGCAATTATCTTTAAAGGTGCAGTCTTACCAATTAAGTTAATGATATATAATTTGGCCATTCGCAATTTATATGCAATAAAATGGAGTTAATTCGAACGTTTTGAAGTCGAATAAAAAAATAATCCGAATTTCTCATTGGTCCCTTGAATTTTCTATTCACATGGGGTTTAAATTTCACCTATAGTGAGAATTTATTTTGGTTAATTTTCGATATCAAAGTCAAAAATTGTAAAATGTTATTTTTTTTCTGAATTGTTTTCGTCAATTAAACTTTCCGTCGTCAGTGATCATAAGCTAAACTTAATTAAAACTTAATTAACTCCAGGACTTACTACTGTAAAATATCGTTTAGCTGTAAAAGAAATTAATTAAAAAAATCTTTTGGCATTAATTCTTTTCTAAAGGTTATAAAAATAGAGTGGCAACGATATATTTGTCTTTTTCTAACGTTGCCTAGCAACGGAGAATAATAATTATTATTGAACATGTAATTCGATGTCGTCAGCGATGTAAGGTTTGTGCATTGGTGTAAACTTCCTCATGTTGTTCGTCATCATCTACATTCATCATTTTTCTTTCATTCACCCCGCGTTATTCAAGATATTGTATATATTCTTTTATTTTGTTGTCAATTCTATGTGTTAACACCAGCTTTGTAAATTCTTCATTTGTCTTTCTCTTGCTGTAATTTTTTTTGCAAGTCAATCAAGTCCACCTACATCTGTACCAACCAGCTCTAGAGACGGCGGTGTGGTGTGGTGTTAAAGTTAAAGATGTAAGGTTTGGGATGTAAGTGTATGTGTTTGTTTCACATGTTTCAATTCAATCAAAAAAAATTGTTTTTAACTTTGAATTTATGATGTTTTCGATTTATTTTCAAATTTTATTGTACAATTGTTGTGTTCTATGAATCACATACTGTTCTTCTACTAAAATTACCTCTTATTTGCTGAGGTTATAACTTTTAGAGTTATTAAATTCTTTAAATTATAGTTATTCCCATTTAATTTATTAAAATTGCTTACTTTTTGTTTGTTATGTGTTATTTATTAAACTGTTGTTCATTAAAAGTAAGTTTTTACAGCCATTTTGAAGAATTGTCGATTTCTTTTTCTGTACTGATTCTTAGAACTAGATTTTCTTAACTCGAATTTTGGATAAATTGAATTTTTAATTCGGTCACGTCAGCTTCGAATTAGCCAAGTTCCACTATATTTCGAATGATTCAAAGTTTTAGTAGAACAGAAGGTTTCAAACCTTTGTAGTGAAGTAGAATTAAATGTCAAAATGCGTCATGATATTAAAGTTTTCTTCCTCATTCCACACGGTAGCCAGATGAATTACATTCAAAATTCTATTTGATAATTCATTATCCTTAACAAAATGAATGGAAAAGGCCTTTCATTTTCTCTGTGTTTATAAATGGATCTCTCATATTATCATCATTGGATGTATTATAAGTTAAAAACAGTATTTTTAAATGCATAAATGATATTGGAGTAAATTATCAGCTACTTGCTTGAATACCTTTAATACTGAATTTTTCAATTAAGGCTCCAAACTTAGGATATTTTTTTTATCGTTATTTATATGCAAAGTTTTTATCTTGGGCTCTTTTATATCGTTATTTACGCGCAATATTTTCCAGTATGTCTAAATATTTTTGAAATGAAGCAAATAGGTCTTTATATACAACACTTGCCAATAAGTTCAAATATAGTTGCAACGAAACTGATTACTACTTACATGCAATGTTATTAGGACGTAGCTCATAACATTTTATGATATTATTGAGGTGGAATTTCTGTGTTGTACAAGGCAAGAGGATTAAATATCTGAATGAAAAATATTCTGCATTTCCTGCCGTGCCATCCATACATTTAAAATAACTGGCAAAGTCAAAGAAACAGTCCAACAGCACCAACTACTGTACCACTTTGGCCAATTTTTAGCTCGTGTTAAAACTCAAAATCCCTGGATACGTCATCAATGGTCGCCTGCCGCGCGTCCATTTTCGAGAGGAAGGTCAAAAACACTGCTTCTCTGTACATTCCCTACAGGAGAAAATCTTGAAAGAGTCCTCCAGCCCCTACCACTGTACCACCACAATTCGCCCCTTTTTTCTACACAAAAAGCTTATGATCCATGATACGTTACCAATTAAACGCAATCAATATCCCTGGCAAGTGAGCTGGTCGCCAAAGGAGGCAAGTTCATTTGTGATTTATAAAGCAAATTTGACCATATATATTCTAAAACCTGTCAGTAGCCCAAAATATATCTCCCTTCTCTTTATTTCACTGTATTCGACATCTCTCAACAAGAAAACATTCCGCATTGAAAAAGACGAATCCCAGACGCATTTTTTATTATTTTCTCCTCCCAATTCCTGCGCTTAATCCGGTTAATTGTGGAGCTCCAATTTCGTATCAACAGGAAAATGGAGCGATAATTGCAGGGGAGCTGTGGCCTTTAAAGTATCCCGATCACTATAATTAAAAACAATGTCCAAAAGTTTCAACACTCCCCGCTGCTCCCCATTCATCTTCCAGAGCTAATTTGGAAGGGGAGGAAGCATGAAAAACGCCGATTATCTCATTACACGTGACTAAAGGAACGGGAATCCGTTTTTTTTCTTTTTCATGTTCCTTCGTGACACGCCTTCTTCATTTAGGCCTCTCTAAAAGCCCAGTTAAGGAAAAATTTGTAATGAAATTTATGGCCTTTTCGGGTTTTTTTAAGTTGATTTCTTAATGTTATTGAAATTTTATTAACTTTTCGTGTTAATTTATTCATCTTTGCCGTTTTTCTTTCCTGCTCATCAAATTCAGTTCAGACTTTTCAAAGATATGGTTTGAGAGTTGTCTTGTTGTCGGGTTTTCAACCCGTTTGTTCTTTTTATTATTGATAATTTAAACACATCACCGATGAAAATAAATGCCTTATGTTGCCTAGAGAAGTTGCTTTTCCTTCATAGCAGAATGTGCATACTGTATGAAATAATAAAATACTATAGTCATTCTTGTGATACTAACTCTAACTGACTGTGGCTGGCAGCAGAGGCAGCTCCTTCCTTAATTGTGAACTGCAGTTGAGTAGGGATGGGAAAAACCAACCGGTTTTAACCGAAAACCGTTTTTTTGTTTCGATTAACCGGTTTTTTTCGGTCATTTTTTTTGTCCCGGTTGTAACGAGTTCTTTTTTTTAATCCAATAACCAGATAAAAAACCGGATCGGAAGATAGGCTCGATTTTAGGTTCGATTAGACTAAAATTTACCAAGTTATGAAGCTTTGAATTTCATCATATTAGGCTAATCACCGACAACCGCTTCCCCGAGGCGTCTGTTGGTTGGCGGATTACTGAATGAGTCTTTATGAACAGATAAATATTGACCAATGTATTGATTTTCTGTGAGAACAATATAAATAAAGTATTTTGTCGGGAAACTGCTTTTGTTTTTTTAATAAAAAAACCGACAACCGGTTATTTTGAGCGGCCATAACAGCAAGGGTAAACCGGAGGTGAAAAGAACCTGAATAACCGAAAACTGGTTATTTTCGCAATAACAGCTATCCCTAATTCTCCCTATCCTTCGAGCCTCCCGATATTTATAGTTCTTCTAACAGGACCTGACGTCACATTAAAATCTATGGAAAAGTCCAGATCTCGGTTTCTATGAGAGATAGGACAATAATTCTTGAAAATTCTAGAAACTTCATTTGGTCACCAAATTTTTCGCCACAGTGGTCGCCAAGGCCAGGGGTCATTGGCCTCCATCTAATACGAATTCTTGTAAATCTCTCTTCCCAACCATAAAGCGTAGCAAAAGACTAGAGGCCATGCGACTGAACACGATGCGTCGCTAATAAACAGTTCTCATCTTTATGTTTTGTTCAATTTTTAAATTATATGTGTAAACATGCCCGTGTGTAACTTGAATAAGAATAAATAATTGTTACCCTAATTGGACTGTAAAGGAACCATAACCGATTCCCAGAACTGGCGTTCCTTCAATTTGAATTTTTTTCTTGCTCCTAAGTACGACAGTTTCGTTCTCAGCTTATCAGAAAACAAGTTGAAGATGAGTTTAGTTTTTATTAACGTCTCGTTTTTAAGCAACACGAAGGCTATTTTGGGACGCACCTCGCAGTTTTGAACCTCGGTCAGATGACGAGGATGACACCCCCTTGGCGAGCTTCCACGCCACAACGAGAGGGCGTTTGGCGACTACGTATGACTTAGCACGCAGCAGTCCCCATGCACGGCGATCTTCAGTGGAATCGGGTTTCGAACCTGGAACCTGCCGCCCCCAAAGCCGAGACCTTACCACTAGGCCACCGAGGCCTTCAGGTTGAAGATGAATCTAAATGTGGCCATCAAAAGACAAACAAAAATATTATTGGAAGAAAAGGACGCGGTGGCGGTTATTGGGTAGCAAAAGTGGAGGAGGAGGGCAAAAAATTTATAGTCACCCAAAAGTTCCGCGAAGAATAAGGAGTAGACAACAAAATTTAAAAATTCAGTTACAAAATTAGCTAGCTTCCCAGGACAGTATTGTTTCTTTTTTTATAATTCCTAGTTTTAGACAGCTGAAGTGAAATAAAAAATTAATTTTTTCCAAAAAAAAAAAAAAAAAAATGGAGAGGGGGCTCCCCGTCGCCCCCCTTCGAATCTCCACCACTGAAAGGACTGAAATATTTGATTTCAATATATTTAGATGTAGGGAATTTCGAAAATCTCTAAGATATATTTATGATAAGGAAGCTTCCTGTCATAAATGTTACAGAATTATTCTCCTGTGGAATCTATGGACTTTTTCCTGATTTAGCAGTTTCTTTTAATATATAATTTATATTTTTAATACTTATTGCAGCGGTGCTTAGGTTGCATTCTCTTGATTTATGTTCGTCACGTGCTTATGACTTAATAAGTGTTTTTGTAGGAAACCTCGCTTTCTTTATCAGACAGGAAGAAGTTTAAAATGATCAGTTTTAAGCTCAAAAATTACTAATTTTTCTTCAAGTTCTTAAAAAATTTCTGAAGTTTACATGGGATAAAAATGTAGGACAATTCCTAGTCATCAATCTGAGCTCAGAACGTGAATCAGTAAATGAAAGCAAATAATACCACCATATTCCACAACACACTGGCTGTTTTTCAGCTGCAGGTAATTTTAGAATATCGAAATAATTGACACTTGGAACATCCAAGAAGATTATTGTCTAATATTGGAAGAATTCAGCTAACCATTGTGGTTTATAGTAACTTTTGAGTGTTTAAGCTTAAATAAAATCATTAGCATTTTGCCTGCACACTTTAAATAAGATTATATGCATTAGCATTAGCATACTTGTTACAATGCGACTTACATCAATGACCCCTTAGCCTTGAAAGATTTTTTAATAATTTATTCAACGGGAACATTTAAAATTTCTCTACAAGAAATGAAACTCTTGGTCTTTCAATCTTATTCCTCCTTATATTGATGAGGTATTTTAAATTCATAATTTGATTTTACTATTTGTGAGAAGCGACTTCAACGAATAACTCTTCAAATCAAATTTTTTATGCAAATTAAACCTCGCCAACACTTTCTAATGTAGCATTTTCAAGCAAAATTTGTTGGAGATAAATGTTGATAACTGGGCTGCGAAAAAAAAATATAGAGAATAATCACGACTACTTAAGGAATCCTTTTCTCAACCATGTAAATTTGATCATAACTCATGAGCAACGGAACTGCCCAACAGGTAGTTTCCGGCTATAAACATTTCAAGCTTAAGAGCTTAACTTGGTGATTGATTGGATCCATACGCTTTCAGGGGAGCAGAAGATCATGGGTGACTTTGTGGTAGTGTTTCAGCTACCTAACTGGCGGATCGCGGGTTCGAAACTCAATTCCACTGAAGAACCTTCAAATATATGGCTCTGATGCACGTTAATCCGCCGAGGATCAAATGTCTTGCAGCAAGTGTGAAGAGGAGTTGCTATCTTAGTTGTCGTTCTCGTCATCTCACCACGGTTCAGAATTGCGAGGCCCGTTCCGAAACGGGACGTTAATATTAATTTTACTAAACTAAACTCCTGGGAATAGTGGCCACCTCTAACACCAATGTCCAGAAACTGACTACTTCGCTTCATCTCAAGCAGATACTAGTGATGAGTCGTCCACTCCGGAACGGATCCGGATCCTCAAAAGGAATGACCGGATTCGATTCCGACCAAAAGGAACGAATCCGCTAAAAGGAGCGAATCCGTCGAATCCGCGGAATCGGATTCGTGAATCGGAATTGGATTCACTCTGATTCCGTGGATTCGGAATTACTGATTCCGATTCGGATCCATAATTTTTGAAGAGGATTTGTTTCGTCTGGAATGAACGATACATTATTTGGGGTCATGGATGACGTAGATAAGTTTCTTTGCGAGGAGCACGAGAGGATGGTAAAATTCGGTTGACGCTGTGCATACAGATAAATTTCTGAGGATTTTTACAAATGAACCAGTAGAATAGTTGGTTTGCCAATGATTCTTTTGATATTGCTTGAGAAGCAAAAAGCTAGTAAAAAAAAGATGCAAGTAAAAAGAATTCATAATAATTATAATTAAAAATAATAATTATTTTTTGTTCTTAACTCAAGATTTCAATATCAAAAATAGTTTCCTTAGTTGAATCTCGATACATTGAAATTAATAGATTTGATAAATACTATTTAAGAGAAAAATTTGAGTCTGTACTTTTTTCAAACAGTCAAGAATTTTTGGTATAAAAGCTTAAGATAAGTCAACAAATAGGCACGCATTTTAAAAATTATTAAGAAATAATATTTGTCCATGTGAGTAATTCTTTAAATTACTCACACATACGTCGAATTTTTTTTATATACTTTTTGGTTTTGAACACTTCATTTAAGTGTGCCAACCTCAGCAAACGCTTACGTGGCGAGGTCGGTAGAACGCCCTGTTTCGAATCCTGCGGATATAGGTTCGAGTCGCTGGCAGGAGTTGTCTTTGCAAGACAAAAGTTTTGAAAATTATAATTTCGGATATTTTCTTCATAAAGTTATTTTATAATATATATTCAGCATTTTATTTTATTTTACTCTTTATTTCCAAACCTGATTTATTATTAGATAGATTTTAAATAATTCCTATTCTAACTTATTAGTTCCGCCATACTTATATATAAGTTTAAAGAATTATTTAATTATGATTTATCTAATAATAAATCAGGGTTGGAAATAAAATAAAATGCTGAATATATATTATAAAGTAACTTTTTAAAGAGAATATCCGAAATTAAAATTTTCAAAACATTGTCTTGCAACGACTATGCCTGCTGAGATTTAAACCCGTGTCAGCAAGGTTTATAACACGACGTTCTGCCGACCAAGCCACAAATGCACGCAATTTGTCCTGCATATTTAAATGACATCTAAAATTTGCTCAAAATTTAAAAGCAATTAATTCAACTGACAGGAATTTACTAAAAAATTACATTTTGTTAATATAGTTAATAACAGATTTTAATAGCAGTGGATCTTTGATAACTGCAAAGAATTGTTTTATATTCCTTGATGATGATTAAAAGATTTTTTATTGTATGGAGGTCATTAGAATTGGGTGAGTTTATATTTAATTAGAAAGAAATCTGAGTTGAAATTTCATTACAGAACGCTTCAGCAAATATACTGTTTCCAACAAATTAAATGTCATACATGGGAAATCTTAACCAGATAATATAAATCAAAAGCTTCTCAAAATACTGAAGATTCTAGCAAAGTTTCGTTAAATTCACTAACGACATTTTAAATAATTAACAGAAACGTTAATTGAAAAATAATTAGTAATTAAAATTAATCATTAAAATGATCATCAATATAATTAATTATCTAATTATAATTATTAATCAAAATTATTCATTAAAATTAATATCAATATAATTAATTATCTAATTATAATTATTAATCAAAATTATTCATTAAAATTAATATCAATATAATGAGTTATCTAATGAAAATTATAATTTTATTAATTATGATTCATAATTATATTAAAATAAAAGTTCAATAATAAAGATTATTACAGTAATTATCGGCGATAAATCCATTTACGTTCTGACACATAACTAGCAGATCATGCGAACTAGCAAGCTATTAGCAGACTGGTTGTCTACCCACATAGATGGGTAGACTGCCAGTCAATTATTACCCTGAGGACAACAAGACGCCATCAATTCAACAGGTCTCCATGCATGGTCATCACAAGTGATATTTAATTCTCTGCTAGAAATTAGAATAAAAAAAGAAGCAATAACTTCTCATGGAGAGTACCTAGCTTGCCCTCGAGGAAGGAGAACGTAAACGAAAAGCAGAAGATAGAGGGGACGTTACGCCAGTAAAGAAAACAACTCACTGAGGTACCTCGGGGTTGCGATGCTTGTCACACCTTAAAAAAATGTGTCCCTGAGAGCTATTTAAACAGGGAACTATCATTCTTATAATGTTTTTTCCCCACAAATATCTTGCAGAAATTCTATAAGTCTACTATTCATGGATGAAAAATGTTGTACACGATCTTATTCCTTCTGTTACTTCACAGAATCCAATGAAATTAATAATGACTTATTTCGTATTTATTGAGGAAACTATATAGGGTTTCCACTCCTCATGTGGCCCAATGGCTAATTTCTAAACCTTTAGAGATAGTCATTTCCAACTGAAAAAATGCTTTAAATGACGTATAGAATTGTTTATTAAGTTGTATGAGTCAATAAACGTACTGCTGAAAAAATTGCAAAGTCTAAGTTTTTGTACAATACTCCGGTCCTATTATTCATATTTATTGTAAAATATTCTTGACACACTAACATTTTAAACAAAAAGAAGTTACAATCTTCTGCGACTAAAACTGACCAAGTTATAGAGCTTTGATTTTCATAGTTTTAAACTAAACAGCGGCCATGTCGAGCAATCTCTATACGCTGATTAGAATGATATTCCGGGAGACGGCCATTGAAATGATCTACAATCGTCTAAAGCAGCTGACAACACCAAAATCGTACCATGCAAAATTTTCAAAGTTTCAAAGGCACTAAAATACTCTTTTAATGTTGTGAAAAAGTTTTTAGCCATAAATGTGGGAAAAGTAGTTTGCTCCTATGCGGTGGCAACACTCCTATCTGGCTGATGACGCTATAAGACCTCTTCCATTCTCAGCGAGACATGATTCGGACTTCTAGGAGCGAGCATATCGTTCGAAGTCGGCTTACATTTTAATGTTTTGTAAAATCCTTCTTAACCCTTTCTTTTTCTTTTTATGTTTGTGCCGTTTTTAACATGTGTTTTATCATATTAAATGTTAGAAGTTTTAAATCTTTGACTTTTTGAATGATTGGAGTTACTTCAACCAACACGAAAGCTCGATCTCCATAAATAAGATATTGCACTGAATTTCTTATGATAATCTGATAAAACTAAAATCGTACCATGCAAAATTTTGTTGGTTAAATTAGAGAAAGTCTTATCGCTTTCCAGTCTGTCTTTAATTAAATTAGTCTTTTAGATTCTTCCATTTTTAAATTAAAAGCTATTTATCAAAGTCATTAATTTTTTTGTGTATTATGAATTTTGAGGTGTAATGCTTTATTTCTCTGTTGGGATTAGTGGATTTCCTTTTTTCCCCCAATAATGAAATGATATATGATTTGCTTTGAAATGGTGTTATCTATGTAGTTTGAGTTTAATTTAATATTTAGTGCAATTAAGTCCGAGTGAAAAATTCTAGGAATCAAATTCTTTAAAAGAAAAAGACATTTTTTTTGCCTAAGAAACAGTGAATCCGACACGAACAACAATATACAAGGAAACAAAGAAAGGAAATTAAAATGTTTAATTTTTCGCTTTCGAAAATATTTTAAAGAAATTGTACTTGTATTTATTTCATAACACAACAAATGAAATGTCTTATGATTTTGTAAATCAAATAAATAAAAAAATAATAAGTTTTATTTTTAAATTTAATTTCTGTAGTCGCCGGTTCAAGAGGGAAGGGATCTTTTAAGATAAAAAGAAACCAACAAGTAAAAAAGAGGAGGCAAAATTGATAACAATCATCAAATGAAGTTAATAGCGAAATGATAATTAAGAATATCATTTTTATTTATTTATTGTTATCGTAAACGAAAGAGCTGAAGAAGGTAGATTGAAATGTAAGTAATCGATTCATAATATGTTTCGAAAATCTTTTAAAGTTATATTACTGTTAAAAAATTTATATGATTTTAGTAGATGAATGTATAGATTTTAAAATATATAAATTGTTTTTTTAACTTCAAGTGAGTTTATTATTTGAATTTTTTAAATAATTTTTACCAAACAAAACTTTTTTAATACTTGTTTCTCTCGCAAAAAATAAACAGAACAAGCGATAAAATTCTAGCTCCAGGCATTCACTATCCTTTTTCCTGTCACAGATTGTTTTCGATTTTTAGTTTTTAGTAAGTAATTTTACCCTTTACTAGCAGAGTACCCGAGGTTGCCCGGTCTTTTTCAGGCCAAAATCTTTTGTAAGACCGCAAACTGAATTTTTTATAATCAAGAAAATATTGAACAATGTTATTTTATTGCGAAAATCAATTTTTTTATGAAAAGATCCATAAACTAATAGTACAAAAATTTCTTCCATCTATCTTATATCATAGTAAACAATATTACATATATTTCTTGCATTATTAGCCAATTTTGGGGGCATGTTATTATTTTAGGAACCCTGACCATAAATATCTTGCTAATTGATCGATTTGCTCAATGTATTAAAATGGTTGACCTCCACCCAACACAGAAGAGTGCGAGATAGGGCCCATTTCTCAATACAGTATTCTTTTTTAGCTGGTGTTGAACAATGTTGGAGTCATTTTTAAAATAACATTTTAATAACTAAAGTGCCTAAATCAATTAATGGAACATGTTCCGCCAAAATTGCTTCGGCCATTCTAAATAAACATTTCTCCATATCTTGTCGGTTGTTAACATCCTAAAGTTTTGATTTAAACAGTTTTAAACCCTGCATATCTTTAGTTCGACATGTTGAAACCTGTGGATTAAGTTTCATTTCCATAAATCCATTTTTTTACGCGTATTTAAGAGACATCGCCCCAACCTACCCTGATGGACTGGCTTAGGGCTTTTTTACCTCAATAGTACTTCATGCCGGTTGAAAAGGAATATGCGTATCTAATTTTCATCAAAATCTCTCCAGCAGTATCGAGTTTTGTGTCAATCGGCCTTTGTCTTTGTAAGATCCTACTTGAGGTATTGAGTAAGTATTTGTGCTAAAGTGCTTTTATTTTGGCTTGTGAGATACATATGTATAATGTTTCATGAAATAGCGCAAGCTGTATCAAATTTCATGTCAATCGTCCATTTGCCAAATGTATTTAAACGACTTTGTCCTACCCTAACGTCATAGATTAGGTTAGCGATTATTTAGCACTACAGTATTTTTAGCTGGCTAATTAGAAGCATGTGTACCAAAATTCATCAAAATCTCCATAGCCATATCCAACAGTATGTCAATTGGCCCAAGGGTTTACATATATTTTGAGAATTTTCCCAAACTACTCTGAGGAATTGTATTAGCGTTTATTTACCTCTACAGAACTTTTATTCAGCCTGTGAGGAACATATGTACCTTGTGTCACCAAAATTTCCCTATTCGTATCAAATTTCATGTCAATCGGCATTCAATCAATTCGTTAGAGGTATTTAAACGAATGAGCACCACCCTACTCTAAATAAATTTTGTACCTATAGAGTATTTTTAATTAAACTCTGAGAAACTGTACAAAATATCGTCAAAATCACCTTAGCCATATCCAACAGCATGTTAATCGGCCCTACAATTTACGTGCGTTTTGACAATTTTGCTCCACCCTTCTCTGAAAAATTGGATTACCGTTTGTTTACCAAGACACAACTTTCAGTCAGCTTAACAGGAATATATGTAACCACTGACATTAAAATTGTCCCATATAGATGGAACAATTTTGTACCAAGTTTCATACCAATCAACACATTTATTAAATGTATTTAAATTACTTTGTCCCACACTACCCTGACGGATTGGATTAACGTATATTTACCCCTATAGTACTTTCAGTTGCAAAAATTCTTAAAAATCGCCAAAGCCACTCAAATCGGCAAGCGTGTCAATCGGTCTATTTGTTACTCTCATTTTGGAGACTTCGCCCCTCTCTACCCAGAGGGGTTAGGTTAAAGCATATTTACACCTATAGTAATTCAATTCGGGTAATGAAGTACGTGTGTACCGAGTTTCACCAAAATCGCCAAGCATGTCAACCGGTCTATTTGTTACATGTATTTGGGGGGTTTTGGCCCACCCTACCGTGAGGGACTGGGTTAGTGTTTGTTTACCCCTATAGTTCTTCAAGTCAGTTAATAAGAAACCTGTCTACCGACTTTCATCAAAATTGCCAAGCATGTCAACCGGTCTATTTGTTACAAGTATTTTGGGGACTTTGGCCCACTCTGCCCTGAGTGGCTGGGCTAGGGCTTAATTACCCCTACAACAATTCAAGTCGGCTAATAAGGAACCTGTGTGCCAAGTTTCATCAAAATTGGTGCAGGCATTCGGAAGTGATGCTGGAACAAACATATACCTACAAACATACATACATGCGTTGAGTTTTATAGATATAGATTATAAATCTCATTATTCATTACGTTGCAAAAGAAACATTTTTAGCTTAATTGAATGAATTTATTGAAATAACATATCCATAAGACGATAAACAAAGCTTAACTTTTAAATTTTTAACTAAGCTTGTTTTCTGTCTTTTTAAAATATATTTTGCTAGATAAGATATTTTTTAAGCATTTTACAAAAATAAATAAGAATAAAAACTGAAAAAATAACAACTTTTGCCAACAGGAAAGTTCTTAAAATGTTTTTAACTTTTCTTAGTTTAAGTGAATGGATTTATTGTATCTACATATCCATAAGGCGATAAACAAAATTTAACTTTACAATTTTTAACTAACTTAAGTTTTTGACTTTTTAATATATATTTTCCAAGATAAGACATTCTTTTAGATATTTTACAAAAAAATGAGATAAAAATGAAAAATAAAGGGAGAAACAGAAAAAAAATAATAACCGCAAGCATTCTCTGTCACTTTTGCTGCCAGAAAAGTCCTCGATATGATACAACATGAATCCTGGGTTTTTTTCTTTTTTCAGAGGGCTTTTTTCGCTGGCTCGGATGAGCGGAGAACTGTTGGCGGGTCGGTTGAAAGCCGAACGTGGTTCGTGTCAGTGCTGCGAACAATGGCTGCCAAGCTCTTGTCGGGGATGAAGATAAATGATGGGACTCCCGTATATAACGTCCCTTTTACCAACTATCTACAAAGCACTCTCTCCTACAATCCAGACTTATAATTTTATCGGGGGACCTTTTTTCCTCTCTTTCGGAAGCCAGAGAAATTTGTACTTTTTCTAACTTGGTAAAGTTGCAATCGATTTTTTTACCCTCTTTTCTTCGATGCATTTCTACTGTTGGTTTCAATACAACTCTTTATTCTTTATATAGTTCATGTGAATCACATTGTGGTTTTTTTTAAACTTTAGTTTTTTAAAATTCAAATGCTTTTTAGTGTGTTATTTACATGATAGAACACAAAAGGACTAGAAATGTATCAACTGAAGATTTTTTAAAAAACTGAATATTCAGAATTAAATTCAAAATTTTCCATTACTGTTTTGAATTGTCCTTGTTCAACATATTTTGAAATATAAACATTCATTTCAAGTTTAGAATAAAATTTTATATAACAGAGAATTTACATAATATAGTGCCAGATATACCGAAACATTTACTTATCTTTTCTAAAGCATTCTATTTATTCAATACACAGTCAAACTCATAAAACAATGCATTTTAATATGGCAAATTAGACTCAATATTACATTCTACTAAAACATGTTTTTCCATTTCCTTAGCTTTTCTCTTGCTTCTACCAGACACGTATCCTTTCTCTGGGATATCCTCTGATGAATGTCTCTGCAGTCATCATTGATGCCTAAATGAAATTGTTTTTAGAGCTGTAAAATCAAAATTGTTTTTTTAGTTTTTATACGATTAACGAATGAAAAGAGCCTCGAATGCTGAAAAAATCTAACACGAAAAAGAAAGGGTAGTAAACTCTTTTTAGAAACTAATAGATATAAATATGCAAACACATGCACACATAGTGGACATGTATTTCATTTGCTTTTTCTAAGAGCAAACTAAGAGCTAACTTATCCATTAAATATTTGAACACAAACACGGTATTCTTGCAAAGTTATTTTCACCAGTATTGAAGTAATTCCAAGGTACGTGACAGAATCCAGTGGAATTTGAAGTGGCATATAATTGATGATGCATAAATCTAAACACTTATTCTCTAATTTGTGGCAACAGCGTATTCCTGCATACGCAGTCAACCTTCTTGCTCATGCGTAGTAGAAGAATTGAGTCCTATAAAGACTCGGACATTATCTGTCGTCTCTCTCTTCTAGCACTGTTATCAGTTATGTTTCTGTTGTCAATATCTTAATTTAAATATCATTTACTTTACCTTTACTTTTATCTTGTTACGTTATTAAAGTTGTTATTATTACTATGAGTTAACTTCTTTAGCGTTTTATAATATACCCTCACTCCTGCACGAGCCAGTTAGTACATGCATTCCTGTATGCGGTGTTTGTATCAATACAAGTTACCTTGAATAAATAGATGCAGTAGTTAGTGATGATAACTATGTTAGTTTACTACCACCGCATCAAATTCCAAGGAGAAACCGTTAAGCGTAACCTCCTAAAAATTGTAACTACCTAGCACTTTTCCTGTATTGAAGTCAGGACTATCGGGACGACACTTCAAAAGCAATGAAGAGGTGTAGCAGACAAGAATTCCCTTCGCTCGCTGGGAACTGATTTTCACCAGGATGGTTTCGTGAAATTGATTTCACCGTACGACAAATGTGTCACTGTCGGTGGAGAATATGTGGATAAATAGCCAAAAGTGTGTATTTTGTTATGCCATTGTATGTTTCGAATTGTAATAAAGCCACCTTGTGACAACGCATAACGGAACTTACTTTCTTAATGTTCCTCGTACTTCGCATTTATTATAATCCAAAATACAGTTCTGCTGCATGATAGCATTCCCTTATGCTACATTGCGTTGTTTTCCTGTCGCTTTTAATCATTTGTTTGTCAAGTCGTATTGGATAATGTTCTCTGCAATAAAAACATTTTGCCAGTCTATATAATATGCATTTTGATAATTACAGGAAATAAAATACAAATGTAATAAAATATTCATAAAAGTATGAGTGCATGGGCAAGGATACATTTTCTTAATTCTCATAGCATAACTATTAAAACTGTTAATCTGAAAGATATTTCTGGGGTGAAATTGCCTTAAACGAATTCAATAAAAGTAAGACAGGATGTCCACGTCTCAGAACTGTTCTACAGTTAAATCATTCTTATATATTTTATTTGCAATAAATGAAGCCTCGCTGGCCTAGTGGTAAAGTCTCGGCCTTAGGTGCGGAGGGTTCTAGGTTCGAAACCCGATGCCACGAAAGATTCGTCGTATATCGAGCCTGCTGCATGCCAAATCATACATAAAGGGTCAAACGTCCTCCCGCTGGCATGGTGCAATATAACCCACCCCACCCCACCCCACTGGGCTTAAGGCATTAAAGGGCCGGAGGGAACGAGAACCGACAAGCAGGAGGACGCAAGCCCTGCTCACACTTATTAAAAAATTTTCTTCATATTTACACATGAGTGGAAATTAAATATATATGAACATACATAGGTTTCTTATTACAAGGGCTCACCCGGCAAAGGGGCCAACACCAATAACAGCATATGAAGTGAAAATTATATACTAATAGAAATTAACCATGGCCGGGGAGAAACAAACACCACAATAAATTCTTAATTTTAATTATTGATGACAATCCACCTACAAAATACAATATGTGAGATGCAGCGCAAGTACAAATAAAAATGCCAACCCAAAACAGATGCAGACAAATTATATCGAACCAAAAGTCGAACACAAACAAACTCTACGCGCAAAATGAATCGGTAAATAGATTTTTTTATTGATTATTTAAAAAATATAGAAAAACTAATCCATTCTCACCCACACAATTAACCAGTTAAAAGTTTAAAAATGACACTACTCTATTACCAAGCATGCACAGGTATATTGAATAAAGCCAGATTATAGAAGCTAACAGGATCAACACTCCCAGTGCAGGGAACCCCAATTCAATGTTCGCTGGTGTGGTGCAAAAAATACCCACATTGGCTCGGCCTACCCAAGAAAGGTCAAAGACTGGAAGAATACCAACGGGGAGACAGACACCCCACCAGCAGTTGGAGGACGGGATTTATTAGGAAAGGGGGTGCCAGCTCAGGTGTCGTCCTCGTCATCTGAGCGTGGTTCAAAATTACGAGATCCGTCCCAAAATAGCCCTCATGTTGCTTCAAAATGGGACGTTAATATAACTTAACTTGCGCTAAATGTTTCTCATTTATTCGATCATTCATTTTCTTTAACATGTTTTACATGATATCTCTTTTAACATTAAACTAAAGCTTAACAACCAAGAATTAATAGCAGTTTACACGTTTTTCACAGAATACCATTAAAACATCACTTTTACGTTGAAAATGGATAAATAAATAATAATAAAAAAAGCCATAATACCAGCCCAAGTACTAAAAACTCTTTTTCCGCATAATTCTCTGCATTGATAAATGGAACTTTAAAAGGCGTCCTAGCGAAAAGCAAGGCAATTCAGACAATTACGTGATTTCTCAAAACTGGAAACAAGAAAAACTTTGAATAAACTGTTGCTATTTTCCGTAAAGACCAATTTATAAAATCCAGACTAATAAAAGAGAATGACGAACAGAAAGTGTAACATTTTCTGAGGTAATTTAAAGAAAAAAACATACACAGATACGTTCAGGGGTAAGAAGTGCTTTTAGAGTTAATGATGGCGCCGAGAGTTCCTATTTACTTAATCATTTCGCAATTATATAAATCACAAAAAGGGAAAAGGTAGAAAGCACGATCTGAAAACATAGATCCTGTGTTATTTTAGGCTCCCTCTGCTGCACAAAATGACTCCAAATTTTAATGCTTACAGAGTTTTAAAAACCTTATAAAGGTTATTAAAAGCAGATCTAAATCAAATAGATATTTTTTAGCTAAGTTAATTCCAATTAGGGTTAAAATTTGTTTTTTACCTCGTCCGATATAAAAATTTTTTTTAAAAAAATCAGGGCTTCTTATGCTTTTTCTCTCGCGACCTCTTTTAAATAGAAAACAGTTTTGAGAGTCCTTTTACAACAGAAAACATTTTCGCGGTCCATTCTTACTTTCTCTTATGTTACGATAGTTTATGCAGCCCTTCACTTGGTCTAGAAACATATCAATTCTAAAATAAAACTTTATGACAAACAAAAATGAATTTTGAATTTCATTTGTATGTCTTGTTTTTATTTTGAATTTTAAACTAATAAATGCTTTAAATATCAACAGCCACAACAGTTTAAATACGTCATTATCATTCCTATTTGAATTATGAGATACTCATTTGTGTAGTTAAAATATCTTGCCTCCAAATATGCAAAAAATGAAGAATCTAGAAACAGAAAATAAACATGTGAAATCGGCCAGTATTTTTCGATTAGCTTCCTTAGGTTTAGGTTTGATGTACAAATGTTTAAATGTAAAGAGAAAGGGTTGCATTCATCAAAAATGGCGACCTTGGCACTTTAAGGGATCTCCACGTTTTATATCTCCCCGAATTCGAAAAACAAATTTTTGGAGCTATGCCCTCTATCTGGGAACGCCATAACTAAAGATGCAATGAGCTAGAAGTATGAAATTTAGTATATCATCTTAAAATAAAAATTGTAGATTTCTATCAAATTTTGGACAAAAGCCTTCAGAAGGAAGTCTGCCCGAGTTCATAATTCAAAAACACAACGTGCTAGATGGATTGTGCTAATATTATAAACACCAGTTCTATAGATCTGTATCAAATTTTAACCTTCTAGTGGGCGCGCGTGAGTGATACACTTGAGAATAATTCCGTTTTATATCTTTTTACCAGAGGGTACTACGAAAGCATGAACATGACTTTTCTTCCAGCTCCTTTCGACGAACTGTCAGTCATCGTTTGGAATTCGAGGCGTTGATAGGACTCAGCAAATTTGCTAGTTGTATTTCAGAGATACAAGAGACCATTGCAATGAAATGCCTATAAAACTGACTTCTTCCTTTTTATATCTAAATTTCAATTTTTTCTTTACTTTTATAATGTTTTTACAGTTTTATATTACAAATGTAAATATTTCCGGTGAAATATTGGTAATTTCATTTATTTTGTTTTCACGTCATTCAGCTAATTCTTTGATCATTCTATGTTGTTTTTGCGTTTCATGTTTATATTGTTCCTGTTCCTTTTTAAATAGAAATTGTTTAAAATAAATCCCTTACCGCGTTTTATCGATACATTTCTGTAGTCAAAAAAGAAATGTCCCTTAATTTCTTTTAGTAATTATCTCTTCTCTTTTTAAAGATTTCACTTTAAGTATTTTAAAATTGTTTTATTATTTTCTAAAAAAGCTAAAATGTATAATAATTTATTGTTCTAAGTAACACAATTGACTTTATTTAATAAGTCAATAATTAATTTATATGAACCTTCCTCTTCCGCCACATTATCTATTAATTAATTAGTCACATTCCATTGCTACTATCTCGCTTGAAGCAATCTTCGCATCATTTTAAAAAACTACAAAAATTGCATTATTAAATGATATATTTTGTTACTCTTTTTTTTGCTAAAGAGATTTTGTAAAAAATTTATATAAAATTAAAAACAAAAATATCTTGTATCGAATTATATTTATTTATGTCCAAAATTTTAAAACAATAAATTTGAAATGCATTTCCTATACAATTAAAATCAAGTTGAAATCGGAGATGTATAATAGGCAGTTTGTAAGAATTTTAAAAAGTTGGAAAGGAATCTTAAAAAAATATGATCCGCGTATCCGGGATTTACTTCGGTTCTGTTTAAAATAAATAATTTCGCACAAAAAAAAATCATCTTTCATTTTTTTTTGGAAAGAAAGAGGGGAGAGAAACAGAGGTACTATATATATATATATATTTTTTTTTTTTCATTTTGCTGTTTGAGACCATATCAATTATATTACAACAAAAACTTGACCAAATTATTTTTAGATATTAGATAATTTAACAAAATCACGCACCTTTGTATTTCACTGCAGGTTTCTTCTGTTTCCGTTCAAAATTTAATAGATAATTTTAACAAAATTTCGATAGTTTTTTAGAGAACTTGTGAATTTCCATGGAAGTGTTCTACACTTTCTTTCATACAGGTATGCTATTATGTATATGTTTTTATGTAAAATCAATCGAATTATATTTAATTTTATTCGTTGGAATGATGCAGCACTTCAGATTAAGAAATTTTTTATCATCTTTTTGTCACCATTAAAAAGTGCTTTTTTAAACTGCGGGTCGCATCTGTCTAATTCATCAACAATTATAAGTAAAGTTAGTGAAGACAATCATCTTGTTCTTTCCTAGATTTTCTGGTATGCTTTCACAAGATGGTGCGTTTGGTTTTCAACTTTTTGTGGTCTTAAAAAATTAATAAACTAGCCTCTTCCTGTTTACAGCTTTGATCCAAAATTTATCACAGGTCAACAAACTTGATATCAAGTTCACATGTCAAGTTTTATTTTTCTAGCTTGTTGAATTTTGTGTTATTCACAGATACACACTGACAGAAAGACAAATAACCAGCTGAAGGATTTGGTTCAAAATTTGATACAGATCCACAATTCTGGTGATAAAACTATATGCCAGATTTCATCCATTCAACATAATTCATTTTCCATCTGTTCGTCGAGAGATCTATTATGTTCACATTCACACGGACGGACAGAGAGCAGTGGCGTAGCGAGAGTAAATAGCACTCGGGTCATAATATCCCCCCTCCCCCAAAGTCATTTTCAGAGACTTAGCTTACGTAGACGGCACCCGGAGCATGATATCTTTCTCTCCCTCATCGTTTTTGACTTTAAAAAGTGACAAAAACGCACTAACGCTTTGTCACCATGGCCAGTAGCGTAGTGAGAGTTACGGGCTCCCAGAAAATAATTAGAATTTTTTTTATCCTAGTCATCATCAATGGCTTAACAAGCGTAAATGGCGCCAGAGGTATGGCACTATTTTTGCGCCCTTTATCATATTTTGCTTTGAAAATTAGTGTTTTGACTTCATGGTTCTCCCTAAAACTGGCCCCCGGGGCGTCTATACCCCTCTCGTCTCCCGATGACTACGCCACTGACAGAGAGGCAGACTTCCCATCGACAAATTTCAATCAAAATTTGACAGAAATGAGCAATTTCAACATACCGAGTTTCATTCCTCTAGCTCGTTTTTTTTTCTGGGGGTGGTGGGTATCTTGCTGGGAGACAGACACTTGCAAACGTGATTCCAATAATGGTTTCTCAGACTCACGGAGGTCAAAACCGTAGAGATTTATCAAAATCTCAAGGTCTGATTTATTGAAGACTCCAATGCTTTCTCTTTCTATTCTACGTGTGCGAAAAAGTAAAAATTCACTACAATTTGCCAAGTAATTATTTAGAATTAATGTTCTCTCATTCATTAATAATATTATATTTTCTTATTTTTATACTCTCGGGTGGAGGTGAGAATTTTGTGATGATAATAGGTCGCGGAGATTTTTCCATCGGAAGTTAAAGAAGACTTGATCTAAATGAACAATTTAATCTGAATTACCCTTTTCTGTCAATCTGTTGCAATTAGTTCATGGATGAATCAGCAATATTACCATTAAATACCGAAATCCCCTGTTGTTTTAGATCTGGAATATTCAAAAAGTCGAGGATCCACGATGTTCCGAGACATGTTCTAAATTTAAATCCTCCCAAGTCCCTATTCCAATTGTTACCACTCTCTATCCACCGAAAAAGTAACAGCAAACAGTTGCGTTTGGCTTCAGTTTAACAGAAGATGAAAAGGCAAGCCAGAAAGTCCCATTCATGTCTTTATACTTTCCTACTCTCTTCCCCAAACTCCGGGCTCGTAAAATGGAAAGATAAATACTGCTACGTGACTTCTAGCCATAAATTTTCGGTGACGCGAATTGAAACGAAGCTTTTGTTGCTGGGCCCCTTGCCAACCGCTGCTGCCTCTCCGTATTCTTTTCGAACAGACCCTCTCCCCTCTTCCCCTTTCCATTCGAAATTACCTGGACCAATTAAACCGGTAATAAAACTCAGGGGTCACGTGAAAAAAAGGTGTGCAAGCGATACAAACATTTTGTTGCTTCCTGTCGCTGGAGTGAGGCAGATGGTGATCGTGGACCTTCGAAATCGTCTGCTCTCTAGCTTCCTTTCAGTG
Organism: Araneus ventricosus; assembly: GCA_013235015.1. NCBI lineage: Eukaryota > Metazoa > Arthropoda > Arachnida > Araneae > Araneidae > Araneus > Araneus ventricosus. The sequence goes on along the minus strand of BGPR01004161.1, from coordinate 5,076 downwards.
CTTCAGGGGAGTGCAGACGATACTCAAACGGTGGCAGCTCAGACGAAGGAATGGATTTTACAAACGTGAAACCATACGAAGGTTTTCTTTCTATTCTAAAGTAATCTGATAATTAGAAAATTGAAAACATAGAAGGTAAGTCGTATTTTTGATGTATAAACCAAATGTCCTTTTCGCAGAGTATATAAATAGCTAAGTATCTTAAAGCTGGCATCCTATTATTGGGATAGCGTCAGAAAAGCATCAGAAATTTCTTTAAACATGAAATTAAAGTGTCAGTCAGTGAAGAAAGCAAAACATGGAGATGGGCTATTCTGCCAAATTATTACATTAAAACTTTGATCAAAAGTCCAGTTTGAATTCCCCATTTAGTCTTTCTTTTAAAATTGTCAATTTTTGTATTTATTCATTTGCTGTGAACTCCTATTTGTAAAAACTACTAAAAAATTGGGAAAGATCGAATCTTGGTTGCCCTTTTAATTGAATTTATTAGAAGAAAAAATAAATATAATTGAGATCGAAAGAAACAATGGCCAGTTTCAACTTGATAGCATTTCATCTGTTCGTCTGTAAATTTTTCAGTTACACAGCCACTACCAAACGCGTTGTTGGATTTCCTTCGAATTTAGCACGAATGTTCCACGAAGTCATTAAAAATTACGTATACGTTATTATTCTAATTTTTTTATTCCGTTTCCAGATGATGACTGTTTTAATGGTTCTGTTTCATGCAATGTTTAGCTTTTGAAATATGTTTTTCCAACGATTCTAGACAAATGGTTCATGTATAAAAGTGAAGATGTTCATATGTTATTTGTGCAAAGTAATTTGTGTTTTCAGCACACTTATCACGAAAATTTTCATTTTTTTTGTTTATTATTATAATTTTGAACTCCATTCATAATGCTTCCAAAAATAACGATAATAATATCGTCGCTTAACAAACAACACCACCTATCTCAATTTTTTGAAATTTCAAAGAGGAAGGAAATACTCAATTTTTCGCGACCAATAAAGGATATTTCTGAATTTTTTAAACATAAGACCTCGTGTCCTACCAGATGTGAAAAAAAATTCACAGATATTCGTTATTGGTTGCGAAAAATTGAGTTTTTCCTTCCTCTTTGAAATTTCAAAAACTTGAGATAGGTGGTGTTGCTTGTTAAACAACGATATATGACATTTAATTGTAATTTTTTTAATACTGGTAAAAGCAGATATTTGATTGTAATTTGGTTAATACAGATAAAAGCATGCATTTTGTTGTAATTTTGTGAATACTAATGAAAGCAATTAAAAACTTGCATAAGTAATTCGCATTTGGAAAAAAAATGCATAAGCATTAAAAAACCTTTGCTAAACCTTTTTGTAAATTATATCTTTGTATCATCAGACTAAATAAATAGCCTCTCTTTAGATAAAAATGATAATTTATTTGGCTATTTACAAAATAAGTCGTTTAATCGTACATAAAAATTGAAGAACTAACTCTTTAAGTTTGCAATATTAAATCAATTACAATCATTCACATTACGTGAAGTCTGCGCCTCGAGAAACAAAATATCTCAAAATAATTAATAAAGGCGTCTTAGCTCAGTGTTTGAAATACAAGACTGAAGACTGAAAACAATTTCGTTACACTATGTTACAAATATGTATGACATATGTAACAGATTCCCTGAACGCTGCTGACATTTGAAACTTTATTTCATGCGTATGAGAATTCCGTTTCTAAGGTAGACACAATTTGCTGCATGGCTTGACATGATGGTGCATGGCTTTTTTTTCCCATTTGGCATTTGTATAACGTATTCGGCATTAGTGATTGCCGTAATCACATAAAAGTAAGAATATATTCATCTGGAATATTCGGTTTTTCTTGTAATAAACCCATTTAACCCTCTGACAGCGTAATTTTTTAAAATCACTATTTAGATGCAACGTTTACTAACCTGTTCAAATGCCGTTGAGCCAAGCGAATCGTTATTTATATGCAAGGCTTTATATATAATATGATCCAGCTCTATAAAAATACTGCTAACACATTATCCTGTGAAAATCGCAGGACGCAGCAGAAAATAGATTTGCTTCCAACTCACGGAAATCGTGGGGTACGCAATCAGAGGGTTAAGAGTTTAAAAATTCATTTTAAAAATTATAATTTTAAAAAATTCTCAACTGTCTTATTTCGTTTGTTTGTTTGTTTTTTTCTCTTAATCCCAATACAGTAGAACTTCGATTAACCGTCACTCGCTTAACCGTCAGTTTCTGTTATGCTTCATTGTCTAAAAAGTACAAAGAAAGTAGGTTTATAATGACAATACTTATCTGTAAACTCATATATTGAAGTTTATATTGATTGTTTCATAAAATGAAATACAACTTGTGTGCATTATTCACTTTTAAAGGATTTTATTTTCATTTTCGTCCCGAGCCAGCAGTAAAATCCCGTTACTGTACATATGCATTAGAAGATTCCTGTTATCCGGCACAGTCCTGGTCCGGACGATTAATCAAAGTTTTACTGCTATTTTTAGGTCGCCAACGTCGGTTTGGCATGGGTTTAATATCTTAAAACTTTTTATATAGAAACAGGTTCAAAAGAATCAAATTCGATCAGCTGAAAACTTTAACCCAAGAAATAACAAACTCGGATTTTTTTTCTATAAAATCTTCTATTTTGAACTCCATTTTCTTTACCAAAAACTTTTTTTTCCATTGTATTATCGTCTGTTCTTAGTATCGTTGTCTTATTTTTGTCCTATGTTTCTTTGCCAAATTGCATTCCTATGATTTGCCGTTTTTTCTTATTTTGTAATACTGTTGTCATTCATCCCTCTTTTTTATATAATTATGCTTGTAGTGAACACAAATTTAAAAAAAAATATGAGTGCTTCTCATATTATAAAATATTTAATTCTTTTTAATTTATGATATTTAATTTATAATTAGTATTACTTAAATAATTATAATAATAATACTATATAATTCAATATTTAAACTTGACAACAGTTCCACCTATAATTTACGAATTATATTATTACGAAATATAATTTACGTTATTTTCCTTGTTGTTTATTCCTTACCTATACGCCGTCAGCCAAGATTGAATCGATTATCTAGCTAACCAGATAATATTTTAGAATCTATTTAACTTGCATCGATATGTTACCGTGAAAGACCGAAATTTGGAGAATGTCGACTTTCACAGGTCAACATTCACATAGTCATGTCACCGGTGAATGGCAACATTCACATTTGGTATGTGTCGACTTTCACCGGTGAAAGTCGACATTCTCCAATTTCGGTCTTTTACAGTAACAAATACATATTTCTTTTATTCGAGATCTTCTTTCCTAAAGGCGATCGCAAGTTACGTGAGAAAACAGTGATTTAAGAATTTATAAACAATGTCTTAGTCTTACTAAGATAACAAGCACAAAATGGGATAATCGTAAACAATAACATGAAATTCTCTTTTTATTTTTTAATAATTTTGTTTCAGAAATAAATTTTCTTTCAAATCACCTGCGTCCTTGATATCGTTGTGAGGTCTCTCTTGTGCCAAACTTTTTTTAGCTAAAAGGAAGAAAGCAAAATAAAATAACTAAACCTTGTTCTCATCGAAGTCAAAACGTCCTTCACATTTAGTTTTATCTCTACCCATAATTTTAAAAAGCATACTTCAAATGTGCGCATTAATTAGTGGAAAAAATGGCACGACTTTTCGAAAAAAAACTTACAATCAGAAGTTTTATCCATCTAAGTTAATATTGGATTAGTATGAAAAGATCGTAAACATTTACACGGATACACAGCCGTAAGAGAATTTTTTTTTTACAGTGAAAACAATTTACTTTTGTTTTTTATGACAGATTTATACTGGTCATCTTCCCCGTCAACTATAAATTAGTTGAAATCTCACTAATTATCTATAATAACCGTGACGTCACTTTACTTTTAAAATAAATTATAACCAAATTTTGACACACAAAACATACTGCACTGACAATTGCAAATTAAATTTATTACTGCTTCAACAGCTGTGTTTAAACTGCAGCTGCATTTCGATTGTTGCTGTTTATGATCTTGCGCTGATACTTGTGTACACACAGATTCGACATTTCTCGTCGTTACAATCTTTCAAACATCTTAATAGAAGTAGCAACAATAACATTAAATTTGATCCGCGAGCAGAGAATTTGCTGTTTTCTGACGTGAAAAGGTCTTTCCGTTCGTTACAGTGATAGTTGGTCGAACTTTCTTGTGTGACAAAATACCGTCAAATTTGAATCGCTAATAACTACGAGACTAATAAAGCGAAAAGAATGGTTGACCCCACAACGGATAGATCATACCAGTAAGGGTATGTCGCATTGTATTTGTTTTGCTTGTGACGTCATCGTACCAGTGTAAGCGCATGCGCGTGATTGTTATGAATTAGCTTTATGTAAGTTTATAAATAAGTGTAGCGTGGAAACGTGTTTAGCTAGGAGGTCGATTCTGGTGTCATTTTAAAGAGCTTGAGAAGTATTACTAGGACCCAAAGTGAGATAATAAAAATATTCATCAGAATATAAGTAAAAATCGGTATTAAATTTAAAATTTCAAACTCAGCATGTTTTTTTATTATAACATGCAGAGTTTTCTTTCGAATTTTAGGAAACTTACTGAATACTTGACAATACGTAAAAGAAACATTGTATTAAAATTTGAATTCAAAAATTTGAATATTACGGGAAATATGAGCAGTTGTAGTAAATTATGTTTTACTGCGCATTCGAACCGAAATCAGGAGTTATCGAAATTTGTTCCAATTTTCAACAAGTATTTCCGCATTGACATAAGCATGAGGCGGGTAAAGCGGCTTATGTGCACTCAATTCTTGACACAGCTTTCGCAATCGTTCCTCTAAAGTATGATACTTCAAAGGAAGTGCTCGAAACATGTAAAATCAATTCTATTTTTCGTGCACTAAATTCTTGACACAGCTTTCGCAATCGTTCCTCTAAATTATGATACATCAAATGAAGTGCTCGGAACATGTAAAATCAATTCAATCTTTCGTGCACTAAA
>BGPR01004160.1:103622-115534 GCA_013235015.1 Araneus ventricosus | reverse complement strand
AAGTTTTAAAGTTTGAACATGTTTCAATAAATATTTCATTTCCTTTACATTTATTTAACATGCATGTATCTCTATTCAGAAAATTCATAAGCCGAGCAGTTCAAAAGTTTTCTGTATAGTTCCGAGATTTCTTTCGACGTCAGCACGAAAGCATGAATGATTTTTCTAGACAGGAAGATGTCAACTGAAGCCGAGGTAGCTTACCAAAATCTATCTCAGCAAAGACGGTGATAAAAAAATTACGACTATGTTGAAAGAAGAAGGATTCTGGTCTCCTGAAATTCTACCCAATATATTTTTTTCTATTTTTTTACTTTCTCTTATATTTCCTTAACAAGAAGAGAAGTATTTCTATTAAAAAATCCAGCAAAGAAGGAGTACTGACTACTACTTTGGAAGTGTATTCAAGGCTTTTTTTTGCTAGGAAAATTCTTCGACCGCCTGGATAATTTAAAAACAATGAATTCGTTTAACCTTTAGGTTTCTTGGAGGAGGAATTCACAAAATATTCTTTTAAAACGCATATTTTTTAACGACGCATTTAAGCGCTTTTCCCTTTCTTTTGAGGGTATAGAAGATGGTTAACTCTACTGATACGGGAACGTCCGAAACGTCCCTTCAAGCAAAAGGCGGCGGCTGTCCGAAACGTCCGAATATCACTGCAAAATTCCCACCCCCTTTCGTTAAGTGTGATTGATTGCACACCAGCTGTGCGGCCTTTCTTCTTTGGATTGGCTCTCCCAGATGGGTTTCAGGAAAAGGGGGATTTTCTTAGAATTCGGACAGTGCCAGCTATCATTGTGGTTTTTGAGGGGGGAAGTGAATTTCCGTTATCTTTGAAAGAGGAACTCGGTCGTTCCCGTATTTTGAGGTTCCTCTATTGTAATGGTCTTAGGAATCAGAGGGTTAATCTAGAGTCTACGGTGCCGACTTATTTCGTTCCTTTTCGGATCACCAACTCTTTGCCGCCAAGAACGGAGATGAGAGAACATTTGTTTTGGTTGCGCAAAGATGTTTTTAACGAGTGACATGAACGCATGCGCGGAAATTAGTCTTTTCATCGATGTTTTGCATATCACGCTATATTGCGCCTCGTTTCGATTGGACTATTGTGTTCATCCCTTCGACATGATTGGTCGATTCATTCGAATTTCAATAAATCTTCCTTTGGAATTCTTCGGTTGGAATATCGGTTCAGTACTATGTGTGTTATTCTGTGTGTTTCGTTCCTCAATGAATAAGCGAAGCTACGAGTGTTCTGCTATGATGCAAAAAAAGCCGCTGATGTTTTTAAAGTTGAAAAAATTTGCTCAGTACACGTTTGAAATGCCGCAAGCATTGCGTGCGAAAATTCTCATTTTCGGAATTTAAAAAAAAAACCTAGATTCCTAACATTCAACGAAAAAGCGTAGCTACTAGTTTCCTGGTATGCTGAAATCGGAGCCGCTGATGTTTTTTAAGTTAAAAAAATTGCCCGGTACACATTTGAAGCGCCGCCGGCATTGCGTGCTCAATCTCTCATTTTCAGTTGACGCATGCGCAAGAGAGCAATAAAAAGCGCACTACACACCCAAAAGAGCATTTTGCGACGGCAAATGCAATTGCGCCAAGAAAAATTGGCGAGAAACATGTGCGCAACCGTAAAATCTAAGTTTACCTGGAAAGTCTGTAGCTTATTCCAGCTACTTTCAGGTGAAGATTTTTCGTTTAGCCTCATTAGTAAGAATTGTATCCATCTCATGTAGGGAGATACAGTAATACAGAGGATTAAGGTTATATTGAAGCTCGTTTGACGAGGTAGAAATTATCTACAGTGTAGTAAGACGAGATACAGAATATCTACAAAGTGATTAGCCGAGATGTGGTTTGATGAGGGACATTAATTTTAAGGATAAAGGGAATTCTAATTGCTTAGTGATTATTAGGCATGTTGAATCCCTAGGGAAGGCTTAATAGTAGTGCATTATTGATACAGCATATATACCAGCCCTCACTCAGGGGAAAAACTTCTATTAGCACAGCTCACGCATTGCCAGTTAGTAATAGTTTGCTTTCCTAAATATAACAGATCTCATGCAGCAATACATTGGAAATTCATTTTATCAATAAATTATAAATTTTATATATCAATTTTTTATATATCGATAGCTGATATAAACGCTCAAATACTAGCACGGACCGAATAAGCAAGGTCTATGTTTGGATGGGCCACAAAAAAAGGAAAGACATTTAAATTTTTACACAGACTCATGCTTATTTCGAAAACACAGTATGAAAAAAGAACAAAGAGCAAAAGAACAAGATAAATTTAGTATTTTTTTCCCGAAACTTGGTGTCTCTTCATTGACACGCCGGGAGGCATATTTACAAACCCTACCCTGATAGAACTGAGGCAGGAAATCAGCCAATACCATTGGCTACGAGGGACAGTGACGTCATTTTCAGCTCTCGCACGTAGCGTACGGCAATCATTAAAAAACAAGAGTCGACTAAATAAAATTGAGACGTAGGTGCTTACTGTAGATCAAAATTCGCGGAGTCCAAGCAACGGAAACATAAACTAATTCAAAGTCCGCATTCAATGGCTTGTTTTGTTATAATTTCCGTACGAGAGCAAAGAATGACGTCATCGACTCTGGGAGAAGCGAGCCAATCATATTGCCCGATTTCTTGCCTTAGTTCTATCAGGGTAGGGTTTGTAAATATGCCGCCGGGAGCTTTCTTGCCCTCAGAGATTAATTTGAAAACTAACCCAAGGTGAATGCCATTAATTCGGGATCTGACTGGAGACTTATTTCTTTTCAAATATGAAAATAATTACTCGCATTGACAAGTACTTCTAAACAGGGAAATAATTTTATATGCCATTTTTTATCTTCTCAAACCTGGATGGGACACATTTGCAAAATTCAGACATCCCAATTTCAATTAATTTTGCCTTCAAATCTGAACGGCATTGGATCTCGTTCACTTGAATCGATGTAGCACGATTAATAGTCAGTTGTTGAAAAATTGTGTGGTTCTTTAATAATAATTATAGACAAATAGGAATGGTTCGTTGGTTTTTTGGTGCAAGAACCATTGAGCTGACTAAACTGCTCCAGACAAAATTGTAAATTTGTGTCAAGTTATGGATAATTAGGAATTCAAATTATCAGGCTGTAAAGGTTTATTAAAAAATTTTTTCATACTGTTGTGCTAATCAGGCAGCAAAAGATAATCGTTGTGGTCCGCGTGTGACCCGCGAGTTTACTATCCCTGGCTTAAGTGCTTGCAAGTGCATTCGCCACGCCATCTATACAGATAGGAAACGAGAGAGAAGAATTGAAGTTGGGTAATATGTGTTTGAGATGTAACCAACGGTGTGGCGTACATTTCCGTACAGATATAAAGTGTTTCGTATTGATAATCGTGGTGGTCTGCATGTGACCCGCGAGTTTAATATCTCTGTTTTAAGTGATTGCAAGTGCATTCGCCACGCCATCTATACAGATGGGAAATGAGAGAGAAGAATTGAAGTTGAGTAATATATGTTTGAGATGTAACCAACGGTGTGTCGTTCATTTCCGTACACATATAAAGTGTTTCATACTGATAATCGTTGTGATCCGCATGTGTCCCACGAGTTTAATATCTCTGTTTTAAATGATTGCAAGTGCATTCGCCACGCCATCTATACAGATGGGAAACAAGAGAGAAGAATTGAAGTTGAGTAATATGTGTTTGAGATGTAACCAACGGTGTGGCGTACATTTCCGTACAGATATAAAGTGTTTCATACTGATAATCGTTGTGGTCCGCATGTGACCCGCGAGTTTAATATCTTTGTCTTATGTGCTTGCAAGTACATTCGCCATGCCATCTATACAGATAGGAACGTGAGAGAAGAATTGAAGTTGAGTGATATATGTTTGATGTGTAACCCACGGTGTGTGGTTCATTTCCATACAGATATAAAGTGTTTCAAACTGATAATCGTTGCGGTCCGCATGTGTCGCGCGTGTTTAATATTTCTGTTTTAAGTGCTTGCAAGTGCATTCGCTACGCCATCTATACAGATGGAAAACGAGAGAGAAAAATTGAAGTGGAGTGATATGTGTTTGAGATGTAACCAACGGTGTGTCGTACATTTCCGTACAGATATAAAGTGAAAGAGTGAGAATTATAGTCCTCTTGTGTGTTTTATATGACCTATGAACGTTTGTTTCTCGTTCTTCTGAGCATTATGAGGATTGATATATAATTAATATTTAGTGATTTATAAACCAGTGACCAATGGTCCGAGAGAAAACAAATCGAATTCGTTATGCATATTGCAGAAATCTTGTGTTTCATGATCATTTTTTCTCAGAATAGAAATAGTTCCAAAGTAACCTCTATATGTAGTAGGGAATATGGTTTAGGGCTTTATGGGGCATTTAATCCTTTGCGGCGCAGTGTGCCAGCTGATTGTTAGCTTGCACAAATTGCATCTACATCATTTTTTCGGCTTTATCAGTATTTTTAAATATTTAAATCTTCGCCACCAAAGTTTCTTTCGAATCCTGTGGCACCTCTGGGAACTTTTGAAATTTAAACGGTAATTTTTAGCAGTTTTATTAAATATCTAAATTTTTCTTAATTATTTACTTTGTAATCGACTTAAATATTAATTGTCTTAACTTTTGATGTCTTTTCCATTGATGTTTCAACTTTATTAAATTATAAATCAAATTTATTCAACGGGACTATTCGCCATCTTGTTTCGCGGATGAATTTTTATGTGAATAGGCTTTGGCGTCTCTAACTGGAAGCATTTTCCTTTGTCTGATTTAGATTGCCTTTTTACACTGAAAGTAACCGACGCACGTCTGGAGGTTCTCGAGACCGTTGGGAATTTTATTCCTTCGGTTCTTGGCCTCTCAGACGTGCAGAAGATTTTATGAGAAATGATCACGTAAGAGGAGATGAAGTAAAATAAAAAAAAAACTGTGTTACTCCAATAATATTTAAAAAGAAAGTGGTGTTGAGTGTTGTCCGAACGATATACAAGACCAGCGTTTGATTTTCTCGTCTGTGTTGAATAATGACCGAAATGACCTAACATCCAATGTTCTGGTTTACCGCAGAAAGAAATTGTGTTGGCTGTTAAAGTAGAAAATGCATTTAGATCACAGATCGTGAGTGTTAAGGCGGTAAAATCCGCACTCTCATCAGTGATGTTATAAAAAATGATTACTAAACTGTTTGTGAACTGTGTGGCAGATTATTTCTACATTTCTCAATTACAATGGTTATCAAGGAGTGCCTTCTGAAATATTGGTGATTGGTGCGGCAGTGTTCACTGTTTCTGCAACAAAATGTTTCAAGAGTGCCTGGTCTATCAAAAAAGCATTAGCTCGACAACCACAAAATATAGCGTAAATTGACAGATCTCTGGTTTACTCCAATTTTTCATTTTATTATATTGTGTAATTTTCAAAGTCTGCAAATCTGCAATGTTCTTTTTATATTAATGTGTAGCTACATTTATCATTTGTATTTTTATATTGATTGGTTATGTGCATCCTAATTACTATTAATTCATAATAATATGGCAGTAATACTTAATTTAAACACTTATTAAATAAAAAATATTTTAAATTTACAACTTCATCCTGTTTCAATTTTCTCTAATTATTTAAAACAACGCAATGTTTCTCATGTTTTCAGTTTCTTAATTTTAGTGGCCAACTAAATATTTTTTAGGTGCCTGTGTCTGTAAAGGCAGGTACTTGCTCAATTAAGTGCAGCAAAATTGTATATTTGATGTGTTTTATATTTCAGCACCCAATATTGATTTAATAATTGATGTATACATCTAAATTTTATTCAATAGGGCACCAATCTAGCATTAACATTTTATAATTAACAATTTTAAGTTTAACAATGATGGCGCACCTAATTTCACTCGCTTCTCAACCGTTAAATTCAACTATAAATGGAAAATATTAGGTTTCGGATAGGGTTAATAGTACTCCTTTTCGAATGAATATAGCAGCCATATGAAATTTCGTTTCGGAATAAGAATTATTAGAGAGAAAGTTTGGGAAAATTCCTTAACTCATAGATAAGAATTTTTTTCAATTCTGGACGTTCACAATTTTGGCAAATTAACTCGAAAATTTTCCTCCAATATTCTTGAAGTTTTAAGTTATGATTTTTTGTAAGATTCAACAATATTTTTTGAGTGTATCAAGGTGGCTGTATCTAAGGGTGTTCTCATATGAGGGGGGTGACCCCAAACGGGGACGATCCACCTCGAAATGAAGTAAGTTTTTTTTGAAACAAAATTTTTGGTTGATTATTTGTCTAGATATTAAACTATACTCATTCATGAAGTTTTTTCATCATATTTCAGAAAATTTAATGCCTGCACTGCAAAGGGTTAACAGACATTGCTATACAGTTCCAAATAAACAGATAATAACCAAATTTTAAATAAAAATATTAAAAGTCCACAGCATTGTAAAACTAACTAACGCGTTTTAGCAGTTAACATATTTAAACAATGCAGAGATAGTCTTAATGTAATAATTTCTGGGCAGACAATATACATCAGTAGAGAACAATGTATATAAAATATTCTTAGTAAAGATCGATCCTTGTTTCTTTTAGATTTTGGTTGCTGAAATATTGCGCTATCAATATACATCACATGTATGCTTGACAAGCAATTCATGGTAAACATTCATATATTTCTCTGCAAGATTTTGCTTCCTTCCATGTTTCTTATTATCATGCCAGATCCTCGAAATGCTGTTCCATTGGATGGGGTAGCGTTTGCATTTTTCCAAACTTTTTTACTAAGGAGAAAGCTGCTTTGCTAAGGACAGGTAATTCCTCACAGGTTGATGAATCGAACTTCAGCAATTTTTTCTTTACGTGTAATATGAGAACGTTCGCGGAATTATTTTCTTATAAGTTATGCGCGGAGTAAATATTTTTTTCGCTGCATTCAGGATTTTTTAATGGATGAGAAAAAGGACAGGCAATGAAAATCAAATTTTTCCATGTATCTTGAATTTTTACGAAGAATTTAACAACTTATTTAAATAAGAGAATATATATAGATATATACATTTGTATGTTTATTGATAAGGTAATTTGACTGTAATTTTAATTTTTAGATTAATATACGTATATATTGAAAATATAACAAATGTTTTGATTATTTGAAATATCTAACTATATATACATAAACTTTCAATAGAATCAAACACATAAACTCACCGATGGAAGAAAAATTAACACCAGTATCAATAATACAAATAATTCCATACAGAAAGGAGATTCAGAACTTACCTAAAAAGAGACAATAAATTGTAAGACATTTTATATATATATGCATAAAAAGATTTTTAATGATTAGACATCCTGCATAAAAAAATTTGTATAAAAAGCTTAATGTACTTATTTAAGAAAACAATCAGCAAGCTATGATATTTTTCTGAAATTAATTAGCAATTAAATGTCAATGTTGTCTTTGTAATTTTCTCACGCTTTTTAATTAAAATTTACCAATTTTTATATTACTTTTAAATACAGAATCTTTTATTAAAACAAAAAATACAACTATGAAAAGTTTTATATAAGTTCTTTATTAAATTGTTGCTTTTTTAATTTTTTATAAACACCATGCAATTTCATAGATACTATGAACACATTTTTGTCAATATTTTAGCTTCCGCTGTTAATTTAAATTTATTCGAGGGTTAAACTTTGCATTAAATCAATTTCATGGCATATAATAAAATTGAGTAAAAGCACCAATGCAATAAAATAAAAATACTTCGTAAACAACTCCAAAAAAAATCTGATAGCATTACTTTAAGCATAAACAGGAGCTACTATTAGATTTTAATCAAAATTAATAGAACTTTTTCAATTTTAGATGCATTCTCATTATTTTCATTGATTAATACTAAAAAAAACTTATTATTTGAGTGAAAAAAAATTACATTATTTTATTCCAGGAATACTGTGACAAAAGTTACATGCTTTTACACCATCGTGAGAGTAAATTATTGTTTGGAAAGAATCATAATTAATTTGTTTTATAACATAGTATAACAGTTTCGGTGACATTATATTATATCCAATTTTCTACCATGCTATATGGTAAAAATAGACTTTTTCTCTTTTCCTTTCAAATTCTTTCCTGTCGTGTATTTTTAATTTTATCACAATTAAATCTATCAAAAACTTATTAATTTCAAGAAAAACACTAATTCAAACTAATTAACGCGTTTTCTGTGAATAACTGTCAACTGACAATAAAGAAAATATTAATCCGAGATGATATAAGAAGAATGAATAATATCGTTACATTAACGAAAGATTACTTATTTTCATAATTCAATAATATCTGCTTCTTCTGTTTTTTCTTTAAAATTCTTCACTTGAATTACTGAAAAGGTGACAACTTTAAGCATACCATTTAGTGACCATAATTTCAAAGCAATATATCGGAAACACGATACCTTTAAGCTAAAAGCCACATTTAAAGTATTTAACATTTCCCATAACCAGAAACTAAATTGTAAATAAATATAACAAATACCCAAGTAAATAAGCAAGTCCGTAATAAAACAGTATACATACAATCCTGACTAAGCAATTTTCCGTAAAATAAAATCATCCGTTTTCTGTACAAATTCTTCATTGAATCAGTTGCTTTCCTGCTATACATAGTTGACAGCATTCCAACACAATGTATCAGAAACCTAATTTAACTATAAAGCCTCATTTAACACTCTCCCACCGAACGATGCGGTCCCGGGCGGTCTAAAAATTTCCCCTTAACAGCGACGAAGGCCGGTCTGCGGCGGTTGGCGTCTTTTGAGGGGAGGTGAGGTTCTGAGATAGCTTCGGAGATAAGCGTGGTAAGGGGTCCAATTATCCTTGCCAACTACAGTCCATTTCCGTGCGCCTTAAGGGAAGGTTATATCAGGAGGTGGGAGTGAGGTAAATAACCAACCAGGTTGGAAGAGTACAATTCATGCCGTACCTTCCTAAAAGGGGCCTCGTTTTAAAGGTGCTAGAAGAAAAAAGTCCCCTCGGGATTAAAGAGTTAAAGTATGTAACACATTTCTCACACCCACTACAAACTGCAGAATAAACAAGCAGATGGTTCATAATGATAACCAAGCAAATTGAATTTATTTATCTTCATTGCCCAATCCATTTTGTCTTCTTGTCACAAATATATGGAATAATATAAATCTATATAATTACTAATACAATAGCCCAGATATGTCTCTCACTGATCCGGTAACACTCTGACGTCACCAACAGTAAAATTCGCGCCACAGCACTGCGAGAAGTTAAACAGCATTATTTCCTTGTCAGAGCACCTAAATTTCACTAATTTCAAATTTAAAAAAGTAATTGTCGTTTTAATTTCAAATTTAATAGCTCTAAAATAATGAAATAAAATTTGCAATCGATTGATATAAAATTTATTTTGCTATGATCAATAGTTCCCGAGATATTTTAAATTATATTAATTATATATTTCAAATTAATTTCTGTTTTTTAATAGAAAGTAGTAAATCACGCCAGTGGCGTGATATAGTTTGGACACCACGATGCATCTGATAATTTATTTCAATCGTGATGATATAATTTGATAATATTTTTTGGCAACCTTTTACAAGCAGAGAAGTGCTGTGTTTTGATCAGAATTTCGAAAAGGATTTCCTTGGAAATTTTAACTTTTGACTTACGGTTGACATGCTGAGAATTTCATGGTTATTACAATATTATGTATTTATTTTGTATATATTTTTTACTATAATTTAATACTTTACAATCATGAATTAGTTTACTATGATTAAATATATAAATGCCATAAAATATATGTTTATTTTATTTGTTTTCAATCAATGATAAACATTTTTCTCCCATATATATTTATTTAAACACGTCAAATTTGGCGGGAAATCTCTCGAATGAAGAGGCAATTTGCACCAGTCATACCATGACGGGTGATTTTATAGTTCATAATAATACAGTTTAAAATAATTACACTGAAAATTCCCTTAAAATAATCATCATTATACGCAAACCTACCGATTCAAATTTTCCGCTGTATGCCGTAAAATAATATCATCTCTTTTCTTTAAAAATTCATCATTGAATCATTGGTTTCCTACCGTATATAGTTGGTATCATTCCAACACAATGTATCAGAAACTTCATTCATTTACTTATAAAGCCTCTTTTAAAGTATCTGTCACATTTCTCACGCACACAACAAACGGTTGAATAAATAAGCAGATAGTTGATATTGATAACCAAGAAAATTGAATTTATTTATCTCCATTGCCCAATCCATTTTGTCTTCTTTTCAATGCATATTTCACAAAAAATATGCAGTAACATAAATCTATATAATTAATAATAATACATTTTAAAATAATTACATTTAATATTCCATATAAATCAATCATCATTACACGCAAACCTACCGATTCAAATTTTTCGTAATATGCCTTAAAATAAAATCATGTCCTTTCTTTAGAAATTCCTCATTTAATCAATTGGTTTCCTGCCGTATATAGTTGGCAACATTCCAGCACAATGCATCAGAAACTTAATTCATTTAATAATAAAGCCCCATTTAAAGTATTTAACCCGTTTCTCACGCATATAACAAACTGCAGAATAAATACGCAGATGGCTGAGAGTGATAACCAAGCCAATCCATACAAAAAATCAATCATCCTTAAACACAATCCTACCCGCTTTATCATCAAATAATATTCAGCCTAAAGCAATATCACATAATAGAATGCTATTAATATTTTATTTAGCTATCAACACCTTTTCTGATAAAGCAAGCTGGCGCAATCATGCGAAGGGAACACAATTTCAGATATGTCCGTTATCAGAGTCTCTAATGTGTCAGGCAGTTAAGACAATACTTGAATTTATGCACCCATATGTGCAGTGACCGAGAGAGCCTGGACATTATAATAACCACTGGCTGCGCACACATTAGTTGCAGGGAGGGTGGAAGACTGGGCTAGTCCAAGTGACGTGTGACAATTGGGCTAATTCACATCTCAACAGACCAGTTTCTGTGATTGCTTCCGAGAAGGGGATGGCTTGCTTGTTAGATAATGTTAAGACTGCTGCAGGATTTCGTAATGTTTCTAGTCAGGATGTGACAATTAGTGATCATGTTTAGTGGAGTGAAAGAACGGAGCGCGTTTATTGGACGGCGAGTGAAATATGCAGTGACTAGAAGGACAAATCGATTGGACAAGGAACAGAAACAAATTCGATTCGTTTTATTTTTAGCAACCGATTAGAAGCTAAGCCATTAGTGCTGGACTTGTTTAATATAAGTATAAATTCTATAATTTGTGGTTTTTAACTAAGAACATATTTGTCACACACTTATTTTAACCACTTAACTGAATAGTTTTCTTTGCTATCTAATAAGATGACCCCTCCTGTTATGGAGAGGGGCTGTCGTTTTCATTCATCTAAGAAGGCATAGGATACTTAAGATGTTTATGGATCCTACATATTTTTTGCGTCAAATTATAAAGCTAATTAATGATTCAATTTTAGTTTATAAGACTAAAATTTCGATAATTCGATGCACGAGTATTCTCGGGCTGTTAAGTTAAGCGGTTAAATGATTTGCTTCATGTTTGTAAATATGGACTTTAATTAGCAATTTTTTAATTGCTTCCACATGTGATTGAGTTTTGAAATTTATTTTACTTGTGTATTCTCACTCACATGACAATGTTTTAATATTTTCAGAACTTCATTAAGATTTAGTTGATTAGATTAATTAATTTTTCATTTTTACCAGTGGCGCCATCTGGTACTGTATTTGAATTTGAGAAAAAATCAATTCAATAACCATGATATTT
>BGPR01004160.1:50822-103411 GCA_013235015.1 Araneus ventricosus | reverse complement strand
AAAAAGTACTTTGAGTTTTTTGGTTTTGGTTTAAGATGGACTATCTAAAATTAGTATTTGGAACATTGTTCAGAATACCTCGGTTAATCTTCTTTATTTAAATGATTGGTGGTTCTAATAATTGTTAATTGATTTTTAGATGATTTTTTATATATTTGTATGTTTTTCTTTCCTTTATATTTCTTCTTTACCTTCTTTTTATTTATTATTTTATATTATTTATTAATTTTTCTCGTTTTTCTTATATTATAATATTGATTGTTATATTTCGTGTATGCATTTGTTATTTTATGATGCTATATTGTCGTCAGTTATTCCGCACGCTTAGGCTAAACGGAATTTCCATTTATGTACTGACGTATTTATAACATTATCGAGCTGAAAATATCCCTTTTAAAATTCAGTAGCAAGATATATCAAACGGTAAATCGTTGTTTTTTTCCGTCTCAAATGCTACAATGTTTATATTTAAACGTCTAATATCTCCCGGTGGGTTTAAAAAAATTACTTATCCTATAACAGATATAATTGATCTAATTTAACCAAGATTAAATTAAATATTAACAGAAATTCAATTAAAAATTAATTAAAATTCTTTTTGCATTATACAGACTCATTATTGTTTCTGTTTTAAAGGAATTCGTTAAGTTTTTCTTTTTTCCTTTTATCCTATATTCAGATGTTGGACAAATTCAGGCCACATAGGGGAATAATTTTTGACTAAATGGTCATTTCCTTTATACAGAAAATTTGTCCTGTTTAGAACTACAAGGACGTGTGGCCTCTGACGAAGTATCGCCATTCTAGTTCTTTTCCATTTTTCTTCCATTTTGCTTTCATTCTAATTGTATTTATTACTTTCTAATTTTTCTTATTTGTGTTTTATTTGATAATTTCTGTTTTTAAATACTTTTATTTCTGTTTATAAATTTTAGGAATATTTGGATGATGAAATTACTTAAAGCTGCTGCGTTAGCGCGCATAAAAGGTGTATTGTTGTCATTATTAGTAATATTTATTTTATTTTTAACTTAATTTTACTTATCCTATCATATTAAAATAATTAAAAGTGCATGCAATAGCCGTCAATTTTAAGTTTTGAAAAAAAAGTTTTAATTAAAATTTTGAACAGAAAGAAAGGGAAATATGATAAGAGTGTTGTTAAAACCCTAATTACATTTGCATCTTCTGAGTTAAGAGTGAAAAATTTTAATATATGTAAGATATTAAAAACGTCTGTCAGAATTGCAGATTATTTTTTTCTTTGTTAGGAACCAGCTGCCATTAGACGTCCTTCGTTTTCTTTTCTTAACACGAAATAATGATATATCTGAGAACATAATGATTAAAAAGGGGCCAAAGAGTAAATATAGGTTGCTTTTTCCACTAAAGTTTTGTATAATTTTGGAAGTGAAAATTATGTTTATTGCAGAATAATAAAATGAGAGAAAGTCTAAAATCTCATTTTTTATTCGATAAATACTTTTAAAGAATACAAAATCTAAAAGCAAAACATGGATTTTCAACACCGTAAATGTAAGACGTAAAATGATATATATATATATTATATGTGTGATATTTTAATTTTTTAACTTTCTTAAATAATCTTAACGACACCTCATTTTAAATACTTCTATTTTCATCATAATAAAAGCACTACAACTTTCTTTTCAAGTCACGAGTTTCTAAAGGGGAAATTCCCTCTTCATGGTACTTAAGCGTTCTGCGCATTCATTTCTGCCTTTTTTCACGCCAGCATGTAAGCTTTCAACAGCAACGCGTTGCTCGGGCGTAACCTTCTGAATACTGGTCATGGAGCTACGTAAAAATTGAATCATTTACCTATGAAGAATTCTTGAATAAAAGAAAATTAAACCATATATTGTCTCTTCCATGACCAAAATGGACTATATTTCACCTTTTTAAAGCCTGATCTTATATATATATATATATATATATATAAACCAAAATATAACTTGTTATAAATGAACATACAAAAACAAAGTAAACAAGACATATCAAGATGCAATTCATGAACTAAAAATTCACTAATTAAACAAAACAACTAATTCTAAAATAAAATCTAAAGGACTGAAAATACTATTGATACTAAAGAACAAAAGGTAAGTTTATATAAACATTTAGATGTTAACATGTAAATGAACTCTATCGCTATCAAAACTATTAAAAAAGGCAATCTAAGTACATGGAGTTTTCAACAATTAAATTAGTTGCTTGGCAGTGGAAAAGCTTTAGTCATGTTATATATATATCAAAACGAACAAGAAACAAAGGACAAAAATTCAAAAACATGCAAAAACAAAGGGCAAAAAAGAAGATTATATATATATATATATCATTTTTAGATTGGTTGGATTTTTCATGTTGCCAAGATATTTTGAAGATCAAAGTAATTCTCTTCAAAAATAAAATGCAAGCAGAATTTTTTTCTCGAAGAAAATGAAGAATACAGAATAGAACAATCTTCCCGGAAATTCTTTTGAAACACGATATGCAGTTTTTGCTGCTACTTGGAAACTGGAAGAATAGTATTTAAGCATAATATCCGCAACAGTAATTTATATCAAAATCACCCCAGCCGTCTTATGCATCCGAATGACAGTCGCTTTGACAGCTCGAGTGCTGAGGCTAGAGTCCTAAAGAACATCACTGGTCACGGCCCGATCCCTCCCGTAGGAGGCACGCACTATCACCGGCAGAGAACAAGTCCCAGCCATTGTACCCACCAGGGAAGCGAGACCCAGTTTATTTATCCAGCGGCTTCTCAACCACGTACTCGTGGTGCCCATCAGTGGGACATCACCAACAGTGAAACACTCCTCTTTATTTTCGAAATATGTATGCTTCAAATTTAAAAAGTTGAAATTGTTGTTGAATTTCATTCACAATTTCATAATTTAAATTTTAGGAATTTAAATTAAAAATTTTATACATGTGTGTTTCCATATAATGTTTTCCGTTGAAGTGCTTCACAAAGAAAAATATTCCTGCTTCCTTCGAAAGTAAAATTTTGTTGTATGTCGGCTATCTTGTTTTAACTAGCAATTTATTTAGATCCTTCAAATTTAAAAGAGCATCTAGTTTGTCTTTGATTTTTCTTTAAAGGTTTCATTTATTTAAATTCACAACTTTTCGTTTCCTCTAATAACTTTCTTATCGAAATTAATTATAGCACTCACATGCACCACTGATCAGATGTCGCTGAAAAAGGCAATATTTAATCAGTAAAACGTAGTTGTTATATAAATTAAACGTTATTTCAGTAAAAGAATATACCCAGATAGCAATTTTAGTTTGCAGCAAATTTGCAGCAGACTTGCACTGCAAGTCTGCACGCTTTCTGCAAATTTGTCACGACAAGTGTGAAACAAGCTTGCAGCAAGTTAACGCAAGCCTCGAAGTCACCATAGGACGAACTTGCAGCAAGTTTGCCGCAAGCTTTCATTGCAAACTCATTGCTAATTATAGCAAAAACAGAGTATGAAAACAACCCGGGATAAACTCGCGACCTCCCGGTTTCCGAAGCGGAGACGCTAACCATTGAACCAGCTGAACTCTGAGAGGAGAAGATAGATTTCGCTAATACATCGTTCGATTCGATTCGTATACGATTTATTTTAAACTTTTTCTTGATTTCATTAATTTTTTTGAGTTGAGAATATGATTTGAAATCAAAGAGAGAGCGATTTTCGCTAATAACTACGTTTTGCTAGCAGAATAAATTATGAAATTAGAGTTCAAAAGTAATTACTTTAAAATGGGACAAAATGTCTAAGTTATTATTTTTCAACAAACACTGACTGTTTTTTAGATTTAATTTTGTTTAAACGTTAAAATTTCAACATTAATTAAAAGGCGATATAGTTTTCTTTAAAGTGCGAGTGATATATTTAGTAAAAAGATGGAAAATGTTTCAAAAATTTTTTTTATAAAAAAGTTCTTTTTTCACAAATTATCATTGATTTATTGAATTAACAAAAAGAAGGGCGGTCTAGGAGATGCTATTAAAAATCGGATGTTTTTTTAAAACAGAGACAAAGATAATTATCTCTTTATTGTGCTATCTTTGCATGAAGCTTGTTTTGCAAATTTACTGCAAATTTGATTTTCAAGGGAGGTGGCGCTATTTGTCACATCGAGATTGCAGCAAATGCGTTGCAAGCGAGGGTGGCGCTATTTGTCACAGTGAACTTGCTGCAAGTTCGTTTCAAGTTTGACGCGACAAATTTTGCCGTGACAAGAGAATATCAAGTCAAAATCAAACTTGCTGCAAACTTACGTGCTATCTGGGTAAGTATCGCTTTTTATTGCGTGAATACTTTTTGAAAGATTGAATAAATTATACTGAAATATTAAACTAATTACGGTGACCATAATATCATTTGCGAAGAATGATTATAGAATTTTGAATTATACAGATCTTGAAGTGAAATTAACTCTTATAGGTTTTGGTTATAATTGTAAATACGCCCTGATTTCAATTATTAACTCAAAGACCTTTTTCTTATCTTTTGCAGAATTTGTTCATACTTGTAAATATTTATGCGCAATAATAAATAATTAAGTATAAATATAAATAATAATTTTGGTATTGATTAGAAAAAATTATGCGCCTTTTGTAAAACTGTTTTGCTCAATATTACCATAATGATGTTTGTTTTCTTCTCCGATTTTTTTATGTACCCTCCGCTTTTAATTATTTTTTTGTTTATATTTTTTCGTTCTTTTTTTCCTGAAGGCTTTTTGTACCTTTTACTTCTGTATAATTTTGATTGTTGACATTTTTACTTTCATTTCTTGATGGAATTCAGCACGATTATTTTTGTTATAATTATTATTTACTTTGTCTTATCGACTTCGTTTCATTGTTTTGCATTATTTGTTTGTTTCCAATCCTTTTTTAATTTTCTGGTTTACTTTTATTTCAATTCTTTGTGTAAAGAATTGTCTTTCAAAGACTGAATTGTTTTGTAAACTTATTTCTTTATACCTCGTGTTGTACATTACTGGCGCACGAGGAGTATGCCATGCTTAATAACAAATAACAATTAATAAATTATATGACCTTTCAGTAAATTTGAAATCTATATATATAAAAGAGAAAGTCACTCTCTAACTCATCACAAATCTCCCAAACCACTTGGATTAGAAACTTGAAATTTGACAGGTGGTTGCTTCTTGGGTAGTAAATGCTCAATAAGAAAGGATATTTTGAAATTTTAAATATAATTTTGATTATTTAAAAATTATCTTACATTTTAAAATTTTCCACAATAACTTTGGAACATATTATCTGGAAAAAACCATTTTAACATCATCTGAAAATTCAAAAATTAGCTTTTAAGTGACGCCAATTAAAATTCCCTTTAACATTCTGGTTAATTTAAATTAATTTTTGAAAGTATTTTCAAACATAATTTCTATCAAAGTTTTTATCGTTTCTAGCTATTTTTTGAGCATGCGCGGTTTTTTTATATGAAAACTATAAAGACATGAACATATTTTATTCCAAGCAATAAGGCACGAATAATGTGTTACTAAGCGGACGAAGTCGCGGGCATCAGTTAGTATTATATATATCTCGTAAAAAAATTATTTGCCTGATTTTAAGCAGAATTTTTTTGTACTTTTGGAACATCACTGAAGAAATGGACACGCCTGAGTAAATTTTATTAGATTTTTAAAGAGTTTCCTTAAGGGTATTATAATAAATAAAACCACTACTTAAAATGTTTCTTACTTTAAGTAGATGTAAGTATTTATTTCAGATATCTTTAAAATAGTTTTTCAGTTCACTTTTCAGGGATTATTTCCAAAGAATATGAACTAACACGTAGGACTTTGAAAAGTGTGTTGACCATCTCTAATACGTTACTCAAAAACCTGTGCATTGATGTAAGCTTCCTCATGATTTTCGTTATGATATACATTTATAAATTTTCTTT
Organism: Araneus ventricosus; assembly: GCA_013235015.1. Classification (NCBI taxonomy): domain Eukaryota; kingdom Metazoa; phylum Arthropoda; class Arachnida; order Araneae; family Araneidae; genus Araneus; species Araneus ventricosus. The sequence continues at coordinate 97,445 of BGPR01004160.1, read as the reverse complement.
CATTTACACCGTGTTATTCAAGATATTGTATATATTCCTTTATTTTGTTGGCAATTCTATGTGCAAACACCAGCTGTTATGAACTTCCCCACAAAAGTAAGAGAGGTCGGTCCGTTGAGCCCTGTGAGGGCCTGGCCGGATGGGGGAGGACCCTCTTTCAACCTTTAACCTTTCTGGCAAGTTGACTTCTTGCTGTGGGCGAGAAAGTCAGTTCTACCAGCGACGCTCCCACTGTGAGGTGTCACACATTTTTTAGGACACATTCTTGTGGAGCTGAAGTAAAGAACTCATGTGCACTCGGTTGAATGCCGAAGAGAGGCACATTATAGTAACATGAATACTTAGGAGTGATTAATGTGCTGAGTGATTATCTGCTGAGCATATGATTTATTGATTTATTATGTGTACAACATGATCTCCATGTCCACAGGAAATAAAAGATGTTGAATCCCATACTAGATGTCATCATTTGGAGCGTAGATAAGTACATTATCAATTATTACATTTTTTAAGTCTAAATAAGTTAAGAATGCTCCTGATAAGCTTGTGCGAAATAGAACATTTCCACACCAGCTTTGTAATTTCTACAATTTTCCATTCTTCTCTATGCTGTAATTTATGTTTTTGCAACTCAGTAAAGTCCACCTACATCTACACCTAACCGGATAAAAGCCAGATGAGCTCTAGAGACGGAGCTGTGGTGTTAGAGTTTACACCACATACAAAAGTAGTATATTATGTTTATAGAATACCTGATGAAATCTAGAAAAAATTGCGAAGTTCAAAAATTCCTCTAATAAGATTAAGGCATCCGACTGTGTTCGGAGACATTTTTTTGAAAAATAACTTATATATATATATTTTAATGTTATTTTTCAACTGCATATGTTTTAAAACTATGAAAATATTGTAAAATTAGCCTTTCAAAATAATATTTAATAAAATGAGACTGAGAAATTTGAAGAAAAATGACTAAAATATTTGCCTTACGCTAACAGCCATAGAAAAAAATCATATCCAAAATATACATAAATCCTTGTAGGAGTACATTCTTATGGCAGTTATCTGTGTTATGCTCTAAAATCTTTCTTGTACTTCAAAATAGTTTTGAGATATAGCTGAACATAGTTACTGAACTGGTAATTTTTCATAAAAATGCTTTTCGTTTATATTTAAACACTTATAAATGTTACTTGATTTTAAAATTGACCTTAGTTTTTAGAGGAAAACATCAAGCATATTACAGAAAACAATTTCAGAAAATTTCATATCAATACTTCAATAAATTTTTGAGAAATCTTTGTTACGGTCGACAGTTTTCCTCAAAAATATCATTTCTCAGAAAACGCCTTTAAAGTTGTCATGCAACTTAAAATAATGCTTACAGTTCGGTAATAAAACAGCTGTAACTCCAATTGTAATTCACGTAGAGTAAAAAGTGAGACAGTTTTAGGAAGCTGATTTAACAGGCTACAAAATTAAGTCAATTTTTTTTTTTTGATAATTTCATCAAAAACGACTATTTTAATCTAGTCCGATACCTTAAGAATTTTAATAAAATTAAAGCCAGAATGACGCGTTGTGAACTTACTAATAACAAAACAAGAAAAACAATTCAATAAACTTCTTTAGATTTTTTTTAATGTGAGATGTTGCTGTAATCTAAAACCTTAAGCAACAGCCTCCTTGCATTAAGCAAACATAAATACTCATTCCAGAAAATCTCCCTAAAGGATTCTCAGCTAATTCTTTTACAGTTTAGTTCCGCATTGCAATGGACTCAAGTACGGAGACCATGATGACCCTACAAACGACATAACTTGCGCTTATCACCTTTTTCTTTCAGGCTCCGACAGAGGCCGCCCTATAAATTCCCAATATTCCGCTTCGGAAAGGTCACAGAATCCTCGGATTCCGCTTTAACGGCACATACTAAACAGCGCCATTATGGGCACGTAAAGGACGGAGCGGTAATCCGTACGGGAATTATAATTTCCACCGACACTACTTTAATGCTCCAATAAATAAACATTTTAATGAGCCTCGGCAGCCGAGTTTGACCTGTTATAGTGAGTGATAGAGCTCTGGCATCTGACTAGTTAGTTCTGTACTGGGGAGTCAGGACGCTAACAAGACCCCCTTTATAGGGCGGAGTTTATTAAGATTCAATGCTGCGCAGAGTCAGCTGGGAAAAATACTTGTCTTTTATTCTTAAGGTTAAGTATTTTCGCGGATTAATGCAGGGTTCTTAAGGCTCTGGTTTCTGATTTCCCCAGATGGTTGGGATAGGGAGAGTACTATCCAATTTGAGGCTCATCAGAATTTCAAATGGCACTCACGGATTGCTTATGATGAGTTTACTAAAAATTAGGTGAGCGAAGAAAATGGAATTTTACTTAAGGCAAAATAATTTGGGTCCTTCCCAGTCTTTCAGAATTACTTTATATACACTTTCTTTTATTCACGGCAGAAAGCAATGTAATCAGGCGAGTTTAGAATAGTTATATTAACGTCCCGTTTTGAAGCAACATGAGAGTTATTTGGGTCGGACGTCGTAATATTGACACCTAAGCTGGCACCCACCTCTCCAAACTTCCGCACTTCACCACACCAGCGGTAGAACGTTTGACCCCCTGCGAATGATTTAACATGCAGCAGGTCCAATACACGACAGATGTTCAGTGGAATCGGGTTTCGAACCCTTCAGCTCCGAGGCCGACACCTTACCACTAGGCCACCGTGGCCCTCGCCAATCGGAAGAGCTTTAATACAGAGCATACACACTTTACTTCAATGTTCTAATTGTTTTTTCAAAAGATATGTTGCTCTTCACGCTGTATAAAATAATTAGTTTCATTTTTAATTAGTGTACTTTTTTATGTGTATGTTGCGATTGGCTTCTAAGAAATATATTACATGATTTTCTTCATTGATGTGGTGATTTGCATGCGGGTTCCATTCGTTCCAATAAAACATTGTTTGTATTTCTATACGAAAGCTATGAGATGGGATTCCTCGTAGATCCATGTTCAAAAAAAACACTGCTTGAAATGTTTATTCGGACATATACCTTTTCTTTGCTTCAAAATTGCATATTTTTACGTCCTGGTTCAGCTAGGTCTGTCTTTAATTCAGAAACCTCGTAAGAATTATTATTTTTGACTAATTTACTGTAGCAAGATGAAATGTGACAATATTCGTCATTGTAAATTCATAAACTATATAATTGAATTTTTATGTGAAAGTTTAAGAAAATATCCAGGAAAACCTACTTTCAATATTTTGGAAATAAAAATACATATGTTGTGATGCTTAATATGAAAAAAGTAAGTGAATCAAATCGCCAGAGAATACTTACAATATCTGTTTTATTTCTTTTAACAAGAATCTTATTAAAGGAAATTAGCCAGTATCTTATTTCAATTTAACAAAAATTAAATTGAAATAAGATACTGGTAGCAATGAAAATATATATTTAATTCTCAGTGACTACAGTTTGACATTAGTATTTTGACCTAATCTCATGACCTTCCCTTTCAGATACTAGTAAATTGAAATCGTATGATTGGTTATTTTCGAAGAATAATTCATAAGACCAGAATTTTAATTTTTTTGGGTTGCTTGAATAGGAACTATTAATCTCAGTTTGAGACTCATGCAAATTTGAATTAACTACGAGTTAATGAAAATATTGTAATATTAAGCATAACGCTGAAAAACATATGCTTCTCAATAGGTCTATACTTCATACCACATTATCGATAATTTTTCAATATTCATAAGTCAATGTGTTTTTCACCAAAAAATTAGACATGTTTCATTTGTGATAGTTAATATGTAGGAAGAAGAAATATTATATTTCTGAATATGCATTATGTGTTGCACTTCCAATATTTAAATCAATGAGATAAAGTTCAATTGAAATATTAATAACAAAAAATGCTATAAATATCATTTTATAAATAATGTTTCAAAGTTTGGGTTACTTAATAACTATCCAGATTATACAGATTTACAATATCATAATTGAGCCACAGAACTTCACCGTTAGTAAGGAAAATCAGAAATAAAATGTCACTGCCGCTAGAAAATTTATTCAAATCATCATATATTAGCAAGCATTTATAAATTAGTTGGACATATAAAATTAACATAGCCTTTAGCACGATATAGGTCATTGAAAAATGTTTCTAATGTTTTTTCTAAAGTGATTTACTTCCTACTAGATTACAAAAAATGATTCTATAACTTCTTGTTGGCACTTCGTTAGTTTTGGTGAACCAGGCACTGATTTTGAGGTGCTTATTTTGATCGGTATAGAAAATATGTAATGTTTGCTAATTGCTCTGCGTAATTACTTCATTTTTAGAGTCTCTCTAGATTTAATAATATGGAAGCTTTTACATAAAGTTAAGATAAGAATGCTTATTAAATAGGCATTTAATAAATGTTTCTTTTAATTTATTATATTTAAAAAAAATAAATAAAATTAGAAACTGTAATCGGCCTAAATAAGACATTTTTGCCATAAAAAAGATTCATTTTTATTTCAAAAACGTTCAGCAGTATAAGAGTTATAATGAACTAATATATCACACTGTTCAATTATTTTCCTACTTAAATTAAATATTATTATAACATTCAGTTCTTTGCTTCAGACAGATTAATTAATTTAGAACAGAATGTTTTTTTATTATAAAATTGATTTTGAAAATTGTTATTTGGATTAATAAAATGACTTGCAGGCGATATTTAAACAGTGTTGCATGCAAAATTATGTCTTTGATGTTAATTTCTCGATGTAATATTACTAGTTAAAAACAAATGGATAGAAATATATTGCTATATTACTAATATAATAGCCCAGATCCTCCGGTAACGTTCTGACGTCACCAACAATAAAACTCCCGTCATAGCACTGTGAGACGTTAAACAGAATTATTTCATTGTTAGAGAACCTAAATTTCAGTAATTTTAAATTTAAAAGAGTAATTGTCGTTCTAATTTCAAACTAAATAGCTCTAAAATGGTGAAATAAAATTTTCTATCGATTGATATAAAATTTATGTCGCTATGATCAATACTTCCTGAGAAATTTTAAATTATATTAATCATATATTTCAAATTGATTTCCGTTCTTAATAGAAAGTAGTAAATTACGTCAGTGGTATCTCATACGCATGATATAGTTTGGATGCCACGATGAATCTAATTATTTGGTGCAATCGTGATGATATAATTATATAATATTGTTTGGAAACGTTAAAATTTACACAAAGACATCTGATGTACAAGTAAAATTGTTAAAGAACGGAAAATGCTTCACACGGAATGTTGTTTAACAAGAGTTTTTTTGAATAAAGAAATATGTAAATAATATGTAGATAAAAAATATTTCCTGTCATAATACATATGTTTATTTTATTTGTTTTCAATCAATGTTAGACATTTCTCTCGCATATATATCTATTTAAACACGTCAGATTTGACGGGAAATCTCTCGAATGATGAGGCAATTTTCACCCGTCAAACCATGACGGGTGATTTTCTAGTAAAGTAATAAAAGCAGTGAACAGAAAAATCATCGTAATAAAAGAAAATAGAAGCGATTTTCTTAATTATAGTATTAACGGAAGGATTTAAAATCATGAGAACGATAATTTTAAGTTCATATTAGGTATTTCACAAGAGAAATAAGTGCGAATAAAATTTCATTTTTGTTAGAAGTATTCAATTCACATAAACGCAAGCTCTAAACATTAATTTCTCATTACTAAATATCAGGTATGCATACCACAGAATATAAATTTAAATATTCTATGCGTTTCCTTAATAATGTTTCCCTTGTACTTAAACGGCTGTAGATTAAAATAAGGAAATTACATGAAATATATTTACCAAATAAAATTGAAATTGAAATTTATTAACTTCTCTTTAGAAATATAGCATATTTCAGCATAATTTGCAAAGTGGAACTGATATTTTTTGTTTCCTTTGCCACTCCACTCATAAATGAGAAAAATTAAGATTTTATACGAGTAGAATTTGCACTATAATGAATAGTACTGAATTGAATTAATTCAACATTTACCATACATTTACATGTGAAAGTGTTAGATCCATACTGTGTAATGGAAAGAACTTCCTATAAACGCAATGTAAATTTCTGTTTAAGAATCATCTATATAATTTAATTTAAGCGGGTAAAAAACTTTTGTTGAAATTTATCAAGCGATCTAGACAGTATAAATTTTCAGCACGGAAAAAGTCGTCTCAAAATTTTTTTCTGGCTCCTAATTGTTATTTCAAAACGCAACGTAAGCGTGAAATATGTTAATTGGAACGACAAGCTAAATTTGAAAAGAAAATTATTTCGTAGACGGTTATTAGCATACAAGAGGTAAAATATACCACAAGTCTCCTAGGGTAATAAAACAGCTCAAAGAACCATTCATTCACACGCTTAGCAAATGCGGGAAATAAAAATAAACAAAGAAATCAAGAAGAAAAAAAGTAATGCATTGCATTCTTATAAATATGGATGTTTTCCGCAACACAATCGTTTCGAGTTGAAATTCCACAACAAATACGAATTATATTATCACATTCTCAGTTTTCGCCAGACGCCATGAGAAAATTTACAACGCTTATTGGACAATAGCCAAAAATTCGTTCAGCTGATCCTCTAGGTTCTATTCTTTTTCTCTTAATATGAAGTAACCACTACTTGGGTATTCAAAAACTAACTACAAAAATCTATTTTTTAGGGATTCTCAACGCTTAGTTTCTTTTTTACTTTTTGCTGGAATGTATGAACGCGACATTGGGACAAAAAAAATGAACACATTTCTAATCTTACGTACGGTTTTGTTTCCTTTTTATACTTTTCTTTACAAGGACTTGCTTTGTGTTTTTACAACTTTTTTGACCATTGGACTGGAATTTAAATATTTTTTCCGTCCATTGTGCGTTTGGAATTCCCGGGATTTTTTTCTTTATTGTTTCCTTTCTCCTTTTGTGTTTTCTCGATATTCTTGTATTATTGACTACTTTTACTTCGAGAGTTTGCCTTTGAAGTTGCGCTGAGATTTTACGAGACTTTTTTCGACAGAAGATAAGAAACTGGAGGATAAGAAGATGAAAAAAGTGGAAAAAATAAACGAAAAATGGATGTTAAACCAACGTACCGTAACTGTGTAATTCTATTCAGTATTTCATGTTCGCATAAAATTTTTTGTATTAAAAAAACTGAAATAACTTCGAGAAGAAGTTTGTATTCACATTTTTCTGATCTTAATAAAAGCTTCAGATAGGGAATAGGTTTTGTTCTTTTTATAAAGGAACCAAAGTAAACCTTCTGATTTGAACAGGAAAAAATGTTGGATAAATACAGTTTCATTGCCATTTTTTGGAAAGTTATTTCAAAATATACCTAGCCGCAATCAGACTTCATAAGAAAATTTTTAATATGGATATTTGATTAACATTTCTAAGATATTTGGACTGGACATCAAAACTCATTCATCAGGTTCCTGAAAATAAATCCATAATAGAAATGTCCAGAAATGTCTGTAACGAATTCAACAATGGAAGATAAACACACAATTAAATATTTGTTTTAACAATGAAAACGGTTGGAATTTAACTGCAACAATGAAAAAGTAGAGTTGTAAATAGTTAAAAATAACCTCGCCCACTTTGTCTGCGTCATTATTGAATAGGATTAATGTATAAGAATATTAATATTCTTATACAACAATGAAAGAGAAACAGGCAATGAAATATTTGTTTATACAATGAAAACGGATTGAATTGCGTTTCAACAATGAAAAGTTTTGTTGTAAATTATGGGAAAAAATATTTTTATATAACGCTGGGCGGAGCTTAAATTAGCCCCGCCCATTTTGTCTGCGTCATTATTGAACGAGCAAATCGGATGATTGTATAAGAACTTTACCTCAGCTTTCAACAATGAAACAGAAACAAGCAATTAAATTTTTGTTTAAACAGTGAAAACGGATTGAATTGCGTTTGAACAATGAAAAGTTTTGTTGCAAATTATGCCAAAAATGTGCATGAGATTTTGCATTATATCTTTCGTGAGTAAATCTGCTACAATCAGTTCTGATAGAAGGTTTGCAAACTGAAAGTCCGTCATAGACGGGCACAATTTTTCTAGTATACTCGTAAGTATTATAAAATTCTAAAAATATGAGAGCATCGAATTGTTGCATATTCGTTTATAATCTCTATAAAGGAATATATAGACGTTGACTATAGTTATGTAAATGGAATATAGATATTAATGTATATAATAATATTTGACTATCATTATATAAATAGCATATAATAATTATTATTTAAAGTTTTACTGTAATGTTACTAATATAATAGCCCAGATCTGTCTCTCGGTAACGTTCTGACGTCACCAACAATAAAATTCGCTCCACGGCACTGTGAGAAGTTAAATAGCATTACTTCATAGTTATAGAATCTAAATTTCAGTAATTTTAAATTTAGAAGAGTAATTGTCGATATAATTTCAAATTTAATAGCTCTAGAATAGTGAAATAAAATTCGCAATCGATTGATATAAAATTTATCTCGCTATGATCAATATCTCCCGAGAAATTTTAAATTATATTAATCCTATATTTCAAATTAATTTCCGTTTTTTAATAGAAAGTAGTAAATTACGTCAGTGGTATATCATGAGTGTGATATAGTTTGAACACCACGATGCATCTGTTTATTTATTACAATCGTGATGATATAATTTGATAATATTTTTTGTCAACGTTTGATATGCATAGAAGTGCTTTGTTTTGATTAGAATCTCGAAAAAGAATTCCTTTGAAATTTCAACTTTTGACTTACGTTTGACAAGCTGAGATGTTCATGGTTATTGAATTATAATAAAATTGTTAAACAACGAAAAATACTTTACACGGAATGTTGTTTAGCAAGAGGTATTTTTATTAAAGAAATATGTAAATAATATGTAAATAAAAAATATATCCTGTCTCAAAACATATGTTTATTGTATTTGTTTTCGATTAATGTTAAACATTTCTTTAGCATATATATCTATTTAAACACGTCAAATTTGACGGGAAATCTCTGGAATGAAGAGGCAATATGTAATAGTCATACCATGACGGGTGATTTTCTAGTTATGTAATAATACACTAAGTGAAAGTAATATAGTACTTTCTACTGCGATTTTAAGCAAATAAATGAGCATAAATCTCGGTCTAATATAATTTTTTCAAGTAAATAATAATAATTTAATCAATGCAAAACATTACTATATTTTCTTGCAATTGTCAATTTCCTTGACAAGAAATTACAAGATAATGGAATTTTATATCGATCATAATATAAAATATTTGGTGCTTAATATTTATTTGTAAGCACGTAATGTCAGCAAAATCCACTAGTCTTAACATCATTGATATTTTATTTGTGATGAAACTTCTTGGGACATATTATGAAATGTTTTGTATAGTATTTCATTTATATATAATCTGGACAGAACGCCGCCCCATGCCCCTGTTAACATTAAAGTTACGGGACCAATTGGATGGATATGGGACGTTTATATTGCATCCGCAGAAAAATTGTAGAAATTTTTCACTTTAAAAACACCTTTTGAATCACGATTCTGAATTGAACTGCTACCTTTCTTTCTTCTGCGAATTACTAACTGATCAATAAAAAAAAATGTGTGAAATTTAAAAATTTATGAGAAAGACTTAAAAATTGCTTTTCTGCCACTTTGTTTACTTTTCTTATTTGGAGTTTTGTGGAAGTGTGCGTGCGTGTGTGTGTGAATGTAGTTTTTGGATCCGTTTTCTGATGAAAAAATTTATGTATTTAAAACATACAACTCTAAAGGGGCTTTAATAGCTAAATGCCAACTATAGAAATGGAATCACAGTTGAAAGATTATAAAATATTTTTTTTATTTAATTGTATAAAAATGGCTACCGAAGCTTTCTTAAATTTGTTAGCAGATTATGTGTACTAATATTACTTACATTCCAGATTATCCTTAAAATTATTTTTACGAGATCTTCTGTTACTTTAAATCATAGGAATACACTATCACCTTATAGCGGTATGTTATGATATATGCTGATGATATGTTGGTTTATATGTGGGAAATTTATAATCAAGGTAGTTTAATAATGAAAACCGTATAATATGATAAGAGTAGAATTATGATGAACGAAGAGAAACATCAAAATCAAGGAAGTATAATAATGAAAACTGTATAATATGATAAGAGTAGAATTATGATGATGAAAGAGAAATATCAAAATCAAGGAAGTTTAATAATGAAAACCGTATAATATGATAAGAGTAGAATTATGATGATGAAAGAGAAATATCAAAATCAAGGAAGTTTAATAATGAAAACTGTATAATATGATAAGAGTAGAATTATGATGATAAAAGAGAAACACCAAAATCATCACATTGGAATGCCAAAACGGTAATCGCGATTGTTCTCTGATGACATTTCGATTTAGTAGGTCAGGTTCTGAACTCACAAAGTGAGATTAGAATTTAATCATACATTCACATATCCAGTGTTGTGTTAATCATGACGACAGTTTAAAGCCGTATATGGTAATGATTGAATGTAAATTAAATATTGAGAGATACAGAACTCATTTGACATTACTACTCCTGAAGATAATAACATTGAGAGAGCAGACAAGAGAAATTTCAAATAATTTTTATCTTAAATCTTATATGCGAAGTGATTTACTACATTTTTATTCCATGACCTATTACAACCATTTATTTATATGTGCTATGATAAGAGAAAATTATTTAGTAATGATATAAATCAATCATCTCAGAATGAAATGGACGAAAAAATTCACTTTTATTTCGTCCAGTTATTTCACTCATATTTTATATTTAGACTACTCAAATATTAAAGAAGGCAAGACTATCAGATATTGTTTAGCAACGGATTCTGAAACCCTCTGCGCTTTTGCGCATGCGCCAAGGGGGTTATTTTCATCAAAATTGGGGGAAAGTGAAGAATGGAAGGGTGATGTTTACATTTTACTGAGCGTGATCTAACAATGAACTTCGGAAATGCGCTCATATGACTCATTGCCTGTCACCCCTTTCCGGTGTAAAATCGCCCAAAAGTTGTAGTCTCGGAATCCGTTGCTGAACAGTACACATGCAATTTGAAGACTAAACAAAAGATTTATTTTTATTTTTTTGCAAAAATAAATCTTCTTTGCCTCTTAGCTCTTCCATCGTAGGCAATGTATTAGGTAGACATGTAATTACTCATTTCTCAGAAACAAATAATTTAATGCTGAAATTTTGAATTTTTTTCGCAGCGTTTAAGTAAACATCCTGCATCAAATTATTCTAAATGTGTTTATGATTATGAGATTTTGCAGACAGAGGTATTATTTGTCCTATCAGCGCCGTCGGGTCGGGAATGACGAACCTAACTAAGTCACATGTTGATTAAGCTAGATGTGACTTAGTTAGGTTCGTTATAACCGGCCCGTCGGCGCTGATAGGATAAATAATTTTCTTTTTTATAAAATTTGACTGGAGGAAGCTAGATCATTATCTTGGGTCATGAGTAATTGGGTTAGTTAGGTGGTAACCCATTGTTTTAAATTTAAATTTTCCTACCTGCTATGCTTTTGAATATGACAAAAAATACTGTAAAAAAGGATTTTTCCATTGTACAGCTTATCTTCCATTCACCTATTCATTTCATTCAACAAATTTCCTTATGCTTTGCTCGGATTTCAAAGTTTTAACAATCCCTACAATAGCTAAGCATCCGGTTTGAATACCGAGTTTACTAGATTAACGCACGATTTAATTGTACTTTCATACCAATATAAAATTCTGAAAAAGCATGTAACGCTTGGGTGTATTTGGTGCCAAAATGGTGGAATCAGATTTCTGTATTTCACAGATAGCAATTCAAACATTGATTCTGAAGATTATTCACCGCGCTACTGGACTAAGATTTTTTTTTGAAAAAAAGTGTCATGAGTTGAATATTCTTCCATTTTAAAGGAGTTAAAGGAGATTGTGGTTGAACTATTGTATCCGTAATTTCAAAAAGATCAAAAGATTCATACACGTCTCAACTATGCACCATGTGGTTCTGAACCGTAGACACTAACAAATCAATTTTTCAAAAATGAGTAGGCTTAGCAAGTATATAATCACCCGCTGAACGGTAAATTCAGATTATTTTAAGGTATCCCACTGTGTTCTTGGACATTTTTTTGAAAAATAACTTATATATATTTTTGAATGTTATTTTTCAACTGCATATGTTTTAAAACTATGAAAATATTGTAAAATAAGGCTTTCAAAATAATATATTTTTTAAAAATACTGAGAAATTTGAAGAAAGATGACTAAAATATTTGCCTTACGTTAACAGCCATAGGCAAAATCATATTCTAAATATACATAAATCCTTGTAGGAGTATATTTTTATGACAGTTGTCTGTGTCATGCTCTAAAATATTTCTTGTACTTCAAAATAGTTTTGAGATGTAGTTGAAAATAGTTACTAAACAGGTAATTTTTCATAAAAAATGCTTTTCGTTTATATTTAAGCACTTAAAAATAATACTTGATTTTAAAATTGACCCTAGTGTTTAGAGGAAAACATCAAGCATATTACAGAAAACAATCTCAGAAAATTTCATATCAATACTTCAATACATTTTTGAGAAATCTTTGTTGCGGTGGACAGTTTTCCTCAAATATATCATTTCTTATAAAACACATTTAAAGTTTTCATGCAACTTAAAATAATGCTTACAGTTCGGTAATAAAACATCTGTAACTCTATTTGTAATTCACGTAAAGCAAAAAGTGAGACAGTTTTAGAAAACTGATTAAACAGGCTACAAAATTAAGTCATAATTTCTTTTTTTTATAATTTCATCAAGAACGACGATTTTAAACCAGTCGGATACCTTAATCAGAAAATATTCTATTTGAAATTTGATCATAGTTGCTTTATTAAAAATAATGTTGTGCTTTTAAAATTAATTGGAATTTTACAACAAAGAAAGACATTTTAAGTAGAAATAAGCGATTTTATTAAAACATAGACAATAATATGAAATGCTGTAGTTACATTTTGAACAATTATTAGTTTGCACAAACGTATTTTTATGCAGAATAGAAATTCAACTACATAGTTAATCGCCACAGTCAATATCGCATGCCACATTTATATTCTCCAACTAAATTAATTATTCTTCGGAATCTTCTTTTTATAGAAATTTAATCTAAACTCTACCATGCCTTTATAAAAAGCATGAAATGTCCATTAAAAATTAATGTATGTGCTGAATTTTCTGAAAAGTAATTTATATTAATATCCTCATTATGTGCTTCAGTTACATTTCAGATATTCGTATTTATAAACATCGGAAATAATTTTTAAAAACCTTATTTATATTATCAGAAGTTAAAATTAAGATTTCCTCTTTTCTACTATAAGATTTTATTACAAAATCCATTCGAAAACTCTATCAAGAAATTTCATTTAAAAGCATCCGAAGCGCATTAGGATGCAAATACTCAAGTTTAAACTGTATAATTTAAATAAATACTCTTCATCATTCTTCAAAACTAATATAAAGAAAACGCATCATAGAGGGAAATAAACCTAAGAGAAGGGTTCAGAAACATATATTCTTTTAATAACAGCAAGAAAAATGAATCGCATTAAAAAAAATCCCAGATTGCTTAAGGCGAAATTAAGGAATGCGCGGCCATTTAGCCTTGTTTCGATGGTAACGATATCGTATTACTTTGATTTTGAAAGGAAGCCCCCAATGATACTTACCACTAATGATAGAGCATTTATTCTCAAAACTACTTTTCTAAACGGTGAAGTATTAGAAATTGTTTCACAGAGAAAGTGATTAGTGTTTGCCTAACGGTTTATTTTGTTTCAAATAAGTAATGTCTGAGAATGCTAGTAATGGGATCACAGTATTTGTAATATTTACATAAGATTGTGGACTGACTCTAAATTAAATTTAGTTGAATAAGATGGTGCACTGAATTCGAGTACGTTTCTTTTCCACTTTCAATAAAGGGCTTTTGAATGATGAAAAAAATTTGATGTTTTGATTTAAATGTGTTTCATTTGTGAAGAGCTTAAGGAAAAAACACACACTTATTCCACTAGCAAATGATTGTTACTTTTGAAGAGAAAAAAATATATTACATTGTTGTTTTTCTGTATTTATATATTTCTTTTGCAATAAGAAGTTTTAAAATGTAAAAAAAATACGGAGTACGTTTTTCTTTCCGGCTTTCAATAAAGGGCTTTTGAATGCTGAAAAAAAAATTTGATGTTTTGATATAAATGTGTTTCGATTGTGAAAAGTTTAAGGGAAAAACACATACTTATTCCACTAGCAAATGATTGTTACTTTTTGAAGAGAAAAAATATATTACATTGCTGCTTTTCTGTATTTATATAATTCTTTTGCAATAACAAGTTTTAAATTGTAAAAAATAATAATAATAGCGTTGCGTATTGAGAGTGCTTTCTTTGTGTAAGATTAAAAAAATATCTATATTAAAACATGGTTGGATATCAGATTCTTTTGACTATCGGTATTTTAGCATAATTAATAGCCAGCCTTTGTTCGAAATTTTTTACATGTATCGGAGTTTCGAATTTCAAGGACGCTAATGTTTAGATAAAATCTCACAGTGTTAGGAAATATTAAAGCACAGCATTAAAAATATTTAATCTATAAAGACTTGCAAGAAAATGCATAAAATCTTGATTATATCCCATTGAGGAAGGGTTTAGTATATGGTTTTTAACATATACATTACTTACGCAGAGTAATTTTTGCATATATAATATTTATGCTCTTACATATCATGCAGTCTTGCATTTCTCGAATAAACTCTTAACCCTCGGACTGCGCATCCCGCGATTTCTGCTGGTTGGTACCAAGTCTGTTTTCTGCAGCATCCTGAGATTTTCACCGGCTAATGTATTTGCTTAGCACTTCTATAGCGTTGGATCATATTATACTTATACATCTTTGCGTATAAATAACAAATCCCTTGCCTCAACGGTATTTGACCTCTTTTGCAAATGTTGCTTCTAACTTGTGGTTTAAAAACATAATACAGTCAGAGGGTTAACAGCAGAAAATCTGCAAAATGAAAGAAAGAAAAGAGGAAAAATTAAAATTTAAACAATTATTGGATACAATTTACCAAAACAGTTAATAAGTTGATAGTCTTGAGAAAATTGCATGAGAAACTGTAAGTATTATGATCATTAGCAACAAATCTAGCCACCACAGAAGGACAGATACAATTGGCCAGAGTTGTAAAGCTATACAAAGAATTCATACAATGATTACAGAGCTCCATGTTTAGTCATGGAAGGGGAGTGACAGAATAATGTTGTTTCATCTCCCCCTGGTCCAAATACTAAACCAGATCCATGATATCATGTCACTCTAACAGTACATGCGACTGGTTCATGACTACGGGTGAGAGGCAGCTTCAGTTTCAATCGAGATACCACATGGGAAGAAGTCTGACTTTGCCTCTTTGCCTGTTAGTGTTAGCTGGGAATGATGGAGTGGCCTTCACGCCTTGGGTGACCCTACCAGGAGAATAAACTCCCGACGTGCATCACCCAACAGAATAATGGTATAGTAGCTTGACACTAAAACCATCCGTACGTCGATGAAAATTTTTTTGAAATGAAATCAGCCGCATTGACCACAAAGATCAAATCAACACTGTAAAGTAAGCCTCTCTTTTTGTTGTGCATTGACTTCCAACTGTAATGAATGTGTTGCATTTTAGTTAATTTCCATGGAAAAATCAAGGATATTATAATACAACTTATCGGACATTAAAAAGAAAAGAAAAGTACCTTATATTTATCATACAATTACTTTGTAATTTATTAACCTAGGAAGACTAGCGCTCCGAAAAGAAGCACGATTTGATTTGATTGAATTAATTATAATAACGTCCCGTTTTGAACAACACGAAGGTTATTTTGGGAAGGACCTAGTAATTTTGAACCGCGGTCAGATGACGCGGACGACACCTGAGCTGACAGCCCCTCTCCAAGTTTCCACGCCACACGAACGGGAGGACGTTTGGCCACTACGAATTATTTAATGTGCAACAGGCCCCATACACGGCGGATCTTCAGTGGAATCGGATTTCGAACCAGGAACCCTCCGACCCCAAAGCCGAGACCTTGCCAACAGGCCACCGCGTCCTCGAAAAGAAACACAAAGACGAGCGCTATGAAAAGTAACACGAAGACGCGCGCTATGAAAAGTAACACGAAGACGCACGCTATGAAAAGTAACACGAAGACGCGCGATACGAAAAATAACACGAAGACGCGCGATACGAAAAATAACACAAAGACGCGCACTGCGAAAAATAACACGAAGACGCGCACTGCGAAAAATAACGCGAAGACGCGAAAGCGTTTTTTTAAGCAACACCAGCAACATTTTTATGCTATATCTTCTCCAAATGATTCGTGCAAACAGTTCTCTTTATACAAGAACAAATTTTTAGACGAAAACTTAAATAAATAATGCATTATATTATTCAACGCATTGCGAACATATAAGAAAAATATATTTCTTACACACATGTTTTCAAAATTTTTTATAGTATAGTATCATCAATATTAAAATCGATATACATTTTAGATCGAAAAATACTGCTTCTAATTGTCTTAGGTACAGAGGAAACCATATTTTTAGTAATCTAAATAAAAATTCTGATGGGCTAGATCCAATAAATTTAGGGCGTAACACGTTTTCATTTTTCAGAATTGAATTGCTTCTACAATTTTAAGCTGTTCCTCCAATAGTTTTTGTGCAAGTGGATAAGACATGCACCAGCTGAAAACAGCTACATTACGTACAGAATGATAAAACTTCTGCATCAATCTCTTGAGATTTTTTCTTACACTATTATCCAGATTCAAAGACTTGTATCTGCAAAAATCTCCATTTTAAAAATATAGAATATTTTGGAATCCAAATATTTCATCAATAAAGCTTAAATAGCCAGAAAAAAGTATTTTCCTGTCACTAATACGATCACTCAATTGAACAAAGAAACCTGAAGCGAGGACGTGCAAGGGGTTGTTCGACACCCCATAAGCTCAATTCCGATAGAAAAAAATAAAGGATTTTTTCTTGAAACACATTCCGTCAGTTGCAGGCGACCTTAAAGGTAGATAGCAGGGATTTGACTCATTTCAACTAAAGGGAAGTGGGTATTTTTCACATTTTACGTGCGTGGGGTGTCTAAACACCCCTTGCGCGTCCTCGCGGGTTAAGTTCGTTAATATTTCCATAAAAACATCGGAACTAATCAGATTTTAAAGCCATTTCCCACACTTTGTAAGAAAAATTACATCACGAAACAGCCGCTGCCTTCAGCCAACTGGATGGCAATGAAAGAGAGAGAGGAAGAAAGTGACTGAAGTAGCAAGAAGGAGGTGGCGAGTTACAAATGACTTGTTTTCCATTATAACTGTCCGGATGAAACATGGTTATTGATATTCTTCAGTCTAAATAAAATACTCTTCACTGGAGTTTTTTAGATATAGAAAGAAATAACTTGATTTGCTCACTAGTTGATCATCACTTTCAAAACTCGTCGGTATTATTCTTGCAATATTTTTTTGTTATTCTAGATGCATATCCAAAATGTATTTTTTCATTATTATTTCTCTAAAATAATGATTTAGTGTTCTTAGATAACGTTTACTGAGCTCACCTAGGAAGAGAAAACGAGTCCTAATATTTTGAGAAGATGCTTTTTGTTTAAAATCTCAAAAATTCGAAAATTCAGCTCAGTTATTAATTTTTTCTAAGCTAATCCGCTTGTTTACTTAACCCTTGAAATGATCACTTTCTTCCAGTAGTTGTAAAATAAAATAACTTTGTGATTTAGATTAATTCAAGAAAATAATTTCATTTAGCTTATTGGAGGTCAGTAATTTTTTGTTAATTATTTCTATTAATTATTAATTAATTATCATGTCAAAACAATTTGTTATGGTTTGTGATAAGAAATTGGAACATCCTTATTTTTGTTTCATAGAAAAATTTTTGACAACATACCCTAACTTTAAAAACTGCATTTAAAAATTTATGAATTTAGTGGGAAGTATACTTCCCACTGCCTTAGAAAGACACTATGGACACACACTGAAAAACTGATAAGTTAGCTAGAGTGAGAGGATTTTTTGACTCTCTCATTGGAAACTTCGAAAAGTTTTATGCATCTGGTGACCAACTCACGATTGACGAAAACTTGAAGCCCTTTTGTAAGAGATGCTCATTTTTTCAACATATACGGACTAAATTTCCTTTTTCTATTTTATCTATCATTATTTTTCTCTATTATGGTTCTTAAACAGATCAAAGTAATAAACTGAGAAAAATATAGAAATACGAAGCAGAGGGTGGTAAAAACGACCTGGCGTACTCCATACCCTACCCCTCCCAAATTGTGTCATAAGCTAGCTCCTCCCACGAAGGGTAATGAGTCTGAGCCATAAAGCTCTTAACTTCTGTCAGATTTCAAAGTTTAAATTTTGACAGCAGAATATGCACACAAACATCTGTTTAAACATTAATGCATGCAATGAAAATTTGTTTAAAATATCTGAATGAAAATAATCATTATTAATCTCACCTAAGTATATAACAAATCGTATTTCAATCGCATTACAAAGCAAAGACATTCCGTTTCTGTCCTATTACGGAAAATTGATGATGCATCTTTGTAAAGCATTTTTAATTATACTCTTAAAGGGGCGAGGCGAAATCTGTTTGATTAAAAACACTATGTTTCAGTGGCTCGAACACTAGAAGAATTAAATATTGATGGCACATTCACGAAAAGTATCTGTTCTTCGTCCCGAAACAGTAAATTAGCATTAGTGGGAGAAACATTATCACGTTAAGTTTGCTTTGTTTTCTTTCTTAAGACATAAAGCCGCCTAAGAAAGTGTCCTGGATCTATTTACCCATGAAAGTTTCACTCGCATTAATAATTTATACTAATTGCATTTTTAAAGGCAAAATTTGATGGCTCTTTCAATGAATTAGTGATACATTGCCTCGATTATTATCCGCCGAGTTTTGGATTTAACAGAAAGGCGAAGCGTAGGATTTTTACAAGAGAAATTTAACTTTCGTTTAATTAACAAAGCACTGTCAATATGAGAATATTTATATATCAAATAGGTCAACATTATGAGCTATTATTTTAAGTGTTCACTTTAATACATTTAAGAACACTTTATGAAAGCAATATCTTTTAAGTGCGTATAGAGAATAACTAATAAGGGAAATATGGTAACTAACTTTTCTGACCACAATAAATTAGTAACATTTTATCTCTTTTCAAATATCGATGTTTTCTTTTCATTTTAAGGGAAAATGAAATAATTTGCATGATATTAACAGTCAATCAAATATTAAAAAGTAATGAATTATTAAAATTGTTAACCTCCTAATATAGTAACACCAATTAAAAATATTTTTATTTAAAAAAATCAAAAATTTAATAAGTCCTACATAATAATTTTACTAATAAATATATTTAATATGCGGTCAAACAGGAATAAATTCTTAATAATTAATTAAATAAAATTAAATTCTTAAAATTAAAAGTGGATCTCTAAACTACACTAATAAGTTTTTAACCGTTTATTCTCTTACCCTGTTATAAACGAGTGTCACTCGGATATTTTTAACTGGCAGGTTGGTCGAGAAAATTTTGATATTATCTTTAGCCTTACTGAAATACAACGAACACACGCTACTAGAACTTTTGTTAAGATTACACTTAAATTAGTCCTGTTTCTATCCGTTCTAGATGTTAAGTTAAATATTATTCAGATATAAAGTATATTTGTTACAAAGAACTAGTATTATATATATATTTTTAATGAATCATCTTTAAAGGGTTCATAAAGGGAAGTTATGTTTCAAATTTCTCAAATCATTGTGTTATTTTGATTTTAGAATAAAGTAGTAAAATTGTTACTCGAAACATATCGCATAGATCGCATCATTATAATATGGCAACCATAATAATCGCTATTGTAAAATAATCATTTAAAATCGCTGAAAAGCTAACATAATCAAAATAATGTATTTATTAACATTTCTTCAAGTACTAGGGTCGTAGAAGCTTGATGGCAACTGGGTAAAATGCTCTAATTGTCTTGTGGTGTGAAAGTTTGGAAATATGGATTAACATAATCAAAATTATGTATTTATTAACATTTCTTCAACCACTAGGGTCATAGAAGCTGGGTAAAATGCTCTGACTGCCTTCTGGTATGAAAGTTTGAAATATGCGTTAACTTAATCAAAATAATGTATTTATTAACATTTCTTCAAGCACTAGGGTCATGGAAGCCTGGTTGCAACTGGGTAAAATGCTCTGACTGTCAAGTGGTATGGAAGTTTCGAAGATGGGTTACAAATTCCAGTTTAATACTTCTAATTTTAACTTTTACCTACAAAACCTTCCCTAATACCACAAGTTGCTCTACAGCATTGTTATGATATCTTCAGGATATTGTGTGGCATTCAGAATATAAAAGATCTCGTACAATATTTTGTGCTAATAGGGTTCCTCTAACTTAAATTAGACATAATGAAAAATATTGTTGATAACTGTCAGATGAAGTGTGGTGATTTGAACTATCATTTCCCATATTAATAAGTAAACTGTTTTATAGATTGTATTCTGTCTCATTTTAACCGACTTAGTTCGAAATGTTTAATTAGTTATACCAAGATTTTAAACATTGCAACTTGTCATTCTGTGAAAATAATAATACTATTATAGTAATTAGTTTAGAAACCTAAAATTAAATAGCGTCATTGTCAAATTATATTAATTATAAAATGAATTTTCGGATAACAAAAGCAGTAATTATAAACCAATTATATTTGTAAATACATTACCGTCACAAAAGGCATATTATCTGACGTTTTCTTTCATATTATTCCGAAAACATTTCTTTTATTTATTTCAAAATCCTACTGTTAAATAATGACATACTTTGAGACAATTGGATTTCATAAAGATTTGCGAAACAGCGAATAGCACTGGTTTGAACCATAATTTATTTTCCGAGCTGTCAAAAAATATTTTGGAACAACTGCACATTTTCCCGGCTATTAAATTAAGATTCCCAGAAGTGGCCTTTCATATAAATCCGCCTAGAGTAAAAAATGCATTAACATTCAATTAAATTTTAATTCAACTGTTTTCTCGTTCAGCCGAAAAGTTAATATTCTCTTAACTTCAGCTTGTCTTATTACAGTTGAAATCTCTCGAATTACACGTAAGACAGAGAAAAAGGAAAAGTAACAAATGAAATAAATAAAGAAAAAACATGTACCTTGGGAATCACATAAAGAGGAACAAGAACATGATGCGCTGAAATTCAAAAATCGATAGTCAATTATTTCTTCCTTCTGGAATCTTCGAGAAGAAAAAATAAAGAAGGCACAGAAACGAAACTAATTTCCAAGTTAAAAATTTGTCCATCGGATTTCAGACGAAAGCAATAAATTAAATGTGGAATGTGATTTAACTTGAAGAAGGCTTTCGATTAGATACTAATTACTGAGACTTGACTTGGAGACTTTTAGCTTGCAACCCATTTCTTAGGCACCAGAAGAAGATAAAACATGATGATGCTCTTAAAAAAAACGGAGGAAACAATTAAAACGAACCTGAATAAATTTTTTAACGTAGGACTACGTTCCTCCCATTGGGGTCTCAGGAAGGAATTTGATTCAAACGCCGAAACGGAACAAAAAACGTTGTATGGGAGAGTCTCTATATCTCGATAACTACATATGTTAAAAACATAAATAATGTTTTATTTTAAAGGTAAAGGGTAACAACAGAAGTTAGAAAGAAAACATTGAAAATCGAAACTGTAGTTCAGTCACTACTGAGTCGCAAAGTTCGGCAAAAATACGCATGAATTGGTGACGCGAACCTCTATATATCGGTAACTACATATTTTAAAAACAGAACTAATGTCATATTTTAGAGATAAATGGTAACATTACATTACATTACACCACCTGCATCCCCGTGTTTAGAGTCATTTGGCTCCTTTACGGTTTCGATGGATGGAGGTGAATTTTATTTTTTTAAGAAAGGGCAAGAACAAAAAAAACAGGTACAAAAACAAATAATAATGAAAAAGAATCATACACTGGACAGAACAACATAAAAACAAAACAAAACGGAAAAAATATGTAGAGGAGAAAAAAAGAAGAGTCATAAGTAGCTCGAAGTGTGTGTCAGTCTGGGTGAATGCGTGCTCAATGATTATCCTCTACAATGAGATTGTTCTCATCACATATGAAGCGCATTAGGAGTCGAAGTCGGGTTCTTGATAAGTTATTCGTGAGAATGTTTTTCAACCACTGTAATTTAGGTGACACTGTTGGAGTTTAGAAATGGTAGGAGAGGGTAAACCGACATTTTGCGGCACAGTGCATTGGATCTTCTTTTTTCTCCACATGAGCAGTTGTCATGTGCTCGAAGATTGAAGCGGTGAAGGTATGAAGGGAAGGGCCCGTGTCCTGTAACAAGCATTAGCTCTTCTCTATTCCATCCTATTGGCTTGTTTGAGACCCTAGACACTATATCGTGTGTACTGCGGCCAGTTTCTCCGTTATCCCAGTTGTCTTGCCAGATGCTTAAAGCAGCTGACCTAATATTATATTTCAGGGATAAAGGGTAACAACAGAAGTTACAAAAAAGAGCTTACTTAAACTTAAAAACTTACGAGAAACTTCGAGAAACAGAGTCACGCGAGTAATGTAGTCCTACGCCTTTAACATCAACGGATATTTGAAAAGATAGCCTCCCTTCATTTTTTTTCTTTGTTGCTACAGGCAGAAAGATAAGTGAAGTCTTTGCAAAAATAATTTCAAGTGTTCTTGTAATTTTATTTTCATTTGTATTCAATATTTTCTTTTTTAACTGTACACTATTAAACACGACTGGAACTCTTAAAGTCTATTTGTTTGTTTTGCCAAAGAGGTAATAGCAATATTAGAAGTGAAAAATTATTATCCTATTGCAGAAGTGAAAAGATTGGGTTGTGTAACCCATCGTGTTTCTGCAAATAAATTCTTGTTCAATGTTTCGATCTCCTTTTATTTCAAACTCTTCAGTAGCATACCCAGGGCCGTCTTAAAATATTTGAGCGCCCTGGTATAAGTAATTTGGCGCCCCTTCAGAACCATGACTAAGAATTTGAGCGCCAACTATGGCCCAACGAAAATATCTACATACTAAAATAATTAAGGAGACGTGGCCGCGGTGGCCTAGTGGTAAGGTCTCGGCTTTGGGGCCGGAGGGCTCCAGGTTCGAAACCCGATTCCACTGAAGATCCGCCGTGTATGGGACCTGTTGCACGTTAAATCATACGTAGTGGTCAAACGTCCTCCCGTTGGTGTGGCGTGGAAGTTTGGAGAGGGGGGTGCCAGCTCAGGCGTCGTCCTCGTCATCTGACCGAGGTTCAAAATTACGAGGTCCGTCCCAAAATAGCCCTCGTGTTGCTTCAAAATGGGACGTTAATATAACTAAACTAAACTAATTAAGGAGACCAACCCTCAAAAAATGACGGGAGGCTGTGTTTTGGAACAGCCGCTGAAGTAACAGGCGTAGGACTACTTGACTAGAGTGACTCTTTTGTTTTCCGAAGTTTCTCTTAAGTTTTTAAGTTTAAGTAAGTTAAATTTTTTTGTAACTTCTGTTGTTACCCTTTATCTCTAAAATAAGACATTAGTTATGTTTTAAGCATATGTAGTTACCGAGATATAAAGGATCGCGTCACCAATTCATGCGTATTTTTGTCCAACTGTGTGACTCAGTAGCCGCTGAACTACAGTTTTGATTTTCAGTTTTTTTGTAACTTCTGTTGTTACCCTTTATCTCTAAAATGATACATTAGTTATGTTTTTAACATAGGTAGTTACCGAGATACAGAGGATCGCGTCACCAATTCATGCGTATTTTTGTCCAACTGTATGACTCAGTAGCCGGTGAACTACAATTTCGATTTTCAAATATATTTTGTAACTTCTGTTGTTACCCTTTATCTCTAAAATAACGCATTATTTTCGATTGAACATATGTAGTTACCGAGATATAGACGATCTCCCATACCAAGTTTTGTGGCGTTTTGGTGTGTGAATCAATTTCCTTACTGCGACCCCAATGGGAGGAACGTAGTCTTACGTTTAAAAATTCAAATCTCCTCTGATTTACCCTTTGTGATTTTTCAAAGCGACGACTTTTCAAAATAGTCAACAATTCTATAACTAGCATTTACGGGGTATAAGTCATTGCGTATAAAAAGATACTCGTACACAATATTTGAATTAGCAGTTTGAAGAAAGAGAACGAACCCAAAAGCTGTTTCCTCAGAAAATTTAAAAAAATATCCGTACATTTCTTATGTATTACTCTTTCTTAATGAAACCTTGAAATTCTTGACATTAGTGGTAGATGTGAATAATTCTGGAATTGTTATGTATGTTTATATAATAATACAAAATCAGTGGCTGTCTGGTTTAAAGCCTTAATCATATTTTAACTGTTAGCATACTTTAAGTTATAATTAAATAAACAGTTTGTCTCCAAACTAAAAAAAATCAGTATGCTAAGTCCTTGGATAAGACGGCTCTGTGTATACCTGTGATTTACGCTGTCTGGAAATTAGAACATTTTCTCTGAATTGCCTATTTATACAGAAAAGTGTGATCACTTCTTACAATTACAGAGTTGAATTAAATGACATAATCGCATCCTTGCATATCAATAATAACTATCTTCATTTCAAAAGTGTTTGAATTTACCTGAAATAGTGATTTTAAAAATTACGCAGTTGGAGGGTAGGTGAATATTCATCGATTATTTACTTTAATACAAAGGCAACAGGGTACAAATATTAGTTTGTAAACACTGCCAATAAAAATACAATAAATGAACTTTAAATTACTTTCCTTTTTCAAATATATAATAATTTAAAACTTGATATATAAATTGCACCAGAATAGATAATCTGTGCCAAAAAATTATTCTACTTTAATCATTTTTTTGGTTAACTTTTATACTACATAACAGAAATTCCATATTCATCAAAACTGTTATTTTGTTAAAATTAATATCGATCTTATAGACAAATTTATTTAATTTATACCTTTAACTTTTGTATAAAATTTAATTAACGTTGATTTCTTTGTAAACCAACAATTTTGCGGCTAAAATAAATTTTAAATGTATAGCTACAAGGAAACACAAAATATGATCTTTGATACTTCAAAGGCAGTAGGCATTTATTTTTTTACTATAGCTTTCAGGCATCGGTTGTCTGCATAATCTTTAAACCTATTACGGAAAAATAATTTCTTTCACTTTTTATTAAGCTGATATTCATCAGGAACATCCATATCTTCATTTAACGAAGTTTAAGAAAATAAGAATTTCCTTTTCTTTTGTGATCAGATAGCCAATCAGACTTTAAGATATCCTTTTAAATATTTGTTAATGAATAATTTCCATACTTATCCTTAAAAACTATAACTTTCAGACAATGGGTCTCTGCATAATCTTTAAACCCATTTCGGAAAGATATTTTCTTTTACTTGTTATTATGCTGCTCGTCATCATTAACATCCATATCTTCATTTAACGAAGTTTAAGAAAATAAGAAATTCTTTTTCTTTTGTGATCAGATAGCCAATCAGACTTTAAGATCCACTTTTAAATATTTGTTTGTGAGTAATTTCAATACATATCCTTAAGAAACTAAATGAAATACGAGATATTTTTCTATGCTTTACAAATAATAAATACAGAATACTTACTAAAAGAAACATTATTGACAAGAAGGTACTAATAGGAAAAAAACTTATTGAGTCATCAAATCTTCTAAATGTTAAAGTGCCGGTCATAGGGTAATTTAGTTGGCCGTGCAACTACTTTGAGAATAATTCTTTAGTATAGTTGAGGAACAGAAGTAAGATAGTACAAACTTCAACTTTTTTTTATATTTCATTAGTATTTTTCCAGATTATAATTCAGAAGATGGACTTGCCAAGTATTTTTTTTTTTGCACTACTTCTTTTCTATTAAATTAAACATGAAAGCTTCCTTTTGAGGAACATGTACAATGAAGTTTGGATCCATGCCAATCTTGTTCAATTCCTACGCGCGCATGGAAAGTGCTGGATTACATTTAAAATGCTTTATACTTGGGTTTTCCGACTTCTCTGCCTGTTATAAAATCATTGCTTTAGCAAATTTTTGTCCAGATGATATAGTTTATAATTCTCAAATATTTATAGAGGAAAATAATCTGAAGTATTTTCATCATTGAAAAATGCATATTCTACTTATTATGTCAACATATATTCAAATATTTTTCTCAGCGTTATCCATTAATTTAAATACACTCTTAAAGCCAATGGGCTAGGAAATATTAAATTTTTAAAAATAATATTTTCATAATATCATTTTCTATAACAGCCCATGATTCTAATTAAATATCTTTAGTAAGTTTGTATATATTAATGTCTTTTCTTCCTTTTGTTTTAAAACTTTGGATAAATAAAACAAATCTAACTTGAACTAACTATGTGAGAAAATAGATAATACTTTGTATAATGGTTTAAATAAATGAGACTATTTTATTTGTTTCTTGAAGTAAAATGTGCAAAAATAATGATAAATATCTGTTGTTTATAAGAATAATAAATATATAAAATTAAGTAACTAAAAAGGATTATTTTTCATGAAAAAGAATTTTTGCATTACAACTAATTTTACTCTTGAGACGCATGACTACGCTAAATGTGGAAGATATTCATAAATATATAAATTTTGATAGCTTTAAAAACAGTTGACATTTGAAATCACTGCACGATTGTAATTTAAAATTCACCCATTAAGCTTTTACCTATAATTCTCGGTATATTTCAAACAACGCGAATAAGAATCTAACTTATAAATCTTACGTTAGATCACTTCGGAAAGAAAACATTTTATGCCTTTCAAAATACATTTAGTGTTCATCGTATCCTATTTTAGATAAAGCTTATGCGTATGTTGTATTTATAAGCTGAAAGCGACTACAACTTTCTTGTTACCATTAAGAAAATCTAGATATTATTAATATTTTACAAAACCAAAACGTTCTTTTGTATTTTAAGGCTATTCCACATAATATGGAAAAATGATCGTCTGTATTAATATCAAGATATTCACCGAGGGAAGTAGGATATCTCAAACAACTACAAAGCATACACTTAAGAATTTCCAATAAACCCTATCTTTGTACTCTTCTGTTCCAAAGAGCTTAAACGCATATCTAACTTTCTCGTATTTCTGAATATTACTGCGGACTACCGCAGCCGAAAAATAGTTTATGTATTTTAAAATGCACTTTATCTTCATCATGGATCATTTTAAATTCGCCTCATGGGTGTTATTCCTCATCAAATGGAAACCAAAGATTCGCTTCTATCCACATCCATTAAAATTGCTATCCGATTCTCTCCGGAGATATAAAAATACTTTTAAACCTTATCTTTAAGCATAAATTTCTTTACGTCCTTCTTCTTCTTTAGTTGGCTGCCCGGTTTTACTTTGGCTTATTTCTGCATGAGATTTAAAATTCTTTAGAGAGTGAGGTTTTTGGCGAGGATGAAATTCTGCCCTTCTCGCCAAATAGGGAGTGCAATTGTCGGAGGCTGTAACAGAAAACCCGGCTGCAATGAAAGTGGGGGGAATTCTTTTAACAGAGTAGTTGTAAGAAAGTATGGCGTTGCTGGGATGAAATACTATTACTATGACGGGCTTCTTACTCTATGCATTTTTGCATGTTCTTCTCAAACGATTTAATCTAAAATGGTACTAGACTAGAACAGGTTAGATGCAATGCTTATGTCTGCATTTAAAGCAACCAGGGACCTTCAAAATGATTTTTGAAAGTTTTCAACTAATCAATTTGAAATTTTGGAGGCATTAATAGGAGCACAATATAAGACAACACACAAAATTTCACTGCAATATATTTATTTATTTTTGAGTTATGAGTACATAATTGTTCCAAGCGTTTCAATTTTTGTTCAAATTTCATGACATTTTATATGAGTATAAAAACACATATGGAGAATAATTTTTGCCATTCATGTCGAAGTTATTTTGTTCAAACTGTGAATATTTTCTTCCATATCAAATATTAAGCATATGTTTTTCCAAAATCAATAGTTGCGAGTTATTATGTGTGTTCAATTTGAAATTCCTTTCTGAAACATAAAAATTATTTCCAATTTTTGATTGAAATGTGTTATAGTAACTAATAAAAAATTAAAATGATTTCGAGTAATTTTGGAGCTTCTGGAGCATTTATCGTAAAGGCCATTAATTGTTATTACAAATTACATTTATACCCATTACTCAGAAATAAATAAATATATTGCAGAGAAATTTTGTGAGTTGTCTTACATAGTGCTCTTATGAATGTCTGCAAAATTTCAAATTCATTAGTAGAAAAGTTTAAAAAATAATTTTGAAATTCCCTGGTCACCTTAAGTTTAACAACTACCACTTGATGTCAGATTCCCCGTTACCTACTAATATAGCTTTTTGTATACTTTTGTGTCAAAAATCATCTTGGTTTCTGCTTTTTATCAACTGATATGAGTTTGCCAGATTTACTCTCCATCTTTGAGCAAAACGAAGGCCATTTTCGAATGGATTTTATTATTCTCAAGATTAGGTTGAACACTCCAGCAATGTTCTCCCACCATCTATCCAAAACAGAACAGCGGAAGAACATTTGTTCCGTTGGATTTCATATGTAATCAAATCTTGAAACCTTAATTCTTCAATCCGTATGTTCAAACTCTGCGATCAGGTCACCACGGCCCAGCTTCGTACCAAGAAATATAATTTCATTATTGTAATTTTCATAGAAATCGGTATCATGATTATCCAAACCACAGCCATTTTAATTCGTGCATTAACTGCTTTCGAATTAACCACACAAAACAACATTGTACTGGTAGCTTACGCTCTCAAAAAAAACTGTTGAAAATGATAATCAAAAAGCGTCATATGGTTGCTATGCGAACACCAGGAAAACCACAGAAAAAATTGAAAAAGAGCCAAAAGTAAATTGAGAAATTACTTCAATAAGTAAATAACTTTTTCCAGGAAATCCGTATTGCCAAACGTTATTATTAAGTGTTTGTTTCAAAATATTTAGTTTCATTTCATAATTGAATTAATATTTAGATGTTAACAGTAAGGAAAATTAATGTTATGCTTTAAGACATACTTCAAATTTTTCTTATAGATGAGTTAAAAAGTCAAATGTTAATCACGTGTTAAATCAAATGTTGAAAGCCAGTTGAAAATAGAAACAAATATACTGCCACTGAGACTTTGTGGTAACGCATTTTTATGTCTCTCCTTCTACTTTTTAATGACTCTATAATGTCTTTTTTTAATTAATGTCTCTAGAGAAGGTACTTATTATCTTCTTAGTTGCTGATCTCGTTCAAAGATATGTTATCTGTCTTTATTCTGTTTTGAAGATAATTGGCTGATATTCTACTACAGTTTTATATTGGGTAACATCTAATAAGCCGATTTATCAGTTAAAAATAATTTGTAAATGCACCCATTTAATCTTCTTGGTAACTCGAAAATTTAAATGTTCCCAATAAAAGTTTATAAACTTTTCTTTCAAGTTTGTCTGCCTCCCTGTATAATTGCTATCATATCCGAGAAATACCCTCGCGTATCTTTCACGTCAACGCGTTTTATCAGACTTTTTTTTACCTGTCTAGACAAATTTTCCCATTTGTCAAAGTGTGTTTTTCTAAGGCTTCACAGAAGCCCCTTTCACCGCGCGATACAGAAAGGGGGTAAAAGAAACATCTTGACGCACGAAGCGCCATGCTTGTCATCGTAGCAATCAGAAGGACACTCACTGCTGTCTTTGTTTATGTTATGCAAGTTTCTTAAAAAGGTTCCGCTTTTTTTAAACATTTACTGCTTGGCTGAACTGTTTCCAGCAAGTAAGCTTCTTTCTCTGCCATATAATTTTTAAATATATATGCGCTGAGGAGTGACAGATAAATGTCTTCAAGAGGTGTGCCTGATTTAACGCTACTGGAAATGATTAAGTATTCCTTTCTTTGCAAATCTAGGCTTTGTTCGTATTAATAATTCTCGTTTTGTTTAATTGGTATTTGAAACTGAACTTTGTTTCGAATAAAGAATAGATAAAAATGTGTTTACAGCGCAAACACTTCCAATTTATTAAATGACTTAAATAGATTTGATCTTATTCTGAAAAAATGTTCCTGTTAAAAAAACTGTATGAAACAGATTTTCAATGAATTTATTAAGAAGATCTACCAAGATTTATGATATTTTCGATATTACGATAATAAGTCGAGGTAATCAGGAATATTTAAACCCATGGATATTAGTTAAAGAAACAAAATCAGGAATTAAGACATTTTAATACTTGGTGAATATTAGCTTCAATTTCACAGATTTATGACAGGAATATTTGAACGATATAATACGCATTTTCAAGATAATCTTCAGATTGGCAACGAGTTTCACAAGAAAATAATAAGTTATATCCAAAATTCAAAAACATGTTTTCGAAATATGTGCCCTCAAATTCAAAACATTTCTTTCGTTGAAATCTAGAAAAGTGATAATAATTAAATATGGTAAGGATTCTAATTTACGGTACGGATTTATACTTATAATACCCTTATTTGGATATAAATTATTATATTACTACAATCAATCACAGTAGTGTACACAATAAAATTACATTGCCTCTCCACTAAATGAGATCCAGTAGACATTTATGTCTATAGTTCATTTCATATGCAAAAGTAAACATCCGTGAAACTTTATTGAATAACAGCTGGATAAATAAGTGTTTTTCCTAATTAGTTAGCAAAATTTATTATTGTTATCAGTGGAATTTTAATCTGAATAAAATGATAAGTTTTGTGAATGTTTCGGTTATAAACTTCGGTTTCTAATCATTTATAACATTTTCGGTTAAAATGAATGAAACAATTAGTTTTATCAGTAATAACAGAAATTATTTTTAAAGTTGTTTTTCAAAATTTAACGAATTGAGTTATAAAACAAATAATATATAAGAATCCAAGTAGGTTCAGTACTTAAGAAATGGTCAGATTTGTATTTTATATGCATCAGAGAAAAGAATCAGATTTCAAAAGCATGATCTTCCACCCATACTTCTGTATTTAACCGATATTCTTTAAAGGTAATCAATTTCAATGATATCCTGTTTTAAAAACCTTCTGTTTACAATCATTAAAATATTTCAAATTAAATTAACACTTTGCAGTTCAAAAGTTGATTATTCGAAATTAGTGTTTCCCCATTCACCTAGTTTCACAAGAAAAGTAATCTTTTCGTAAGAAATAGATATCAAAACAAATTACGTTCATCATATTTCAAGTTCATTTGACTTTTATTTATTTTTAATACGAACTTATTATAACTTTATTTATTTTTATACGAACTTAATATAACTGTTATGTATTTTTAATGCGAATTATTTTCAATATAAATACGAAAAAGCGTTTTATGAATTTAAATTCAAAAATTTCTAAAATCAGAAAAAACTGCTTTTTATTTGATTTAAATTATTTCTACAAGATGAAATGTTAATTTTTAAATTTGGTTGAAATTATTTGAGTTAAAAGTAAAGACAATTTAAAGTTATCAAATATTTCTATAAAACGGTATCCAACTGTAAATTTGATTAAAAAAAATTCCTTTAACAAAATAATTATTTTCCATAGAAACGTGAATTGAAGCATTCCATATGGCAGGTTATTCTAAAAACAATGAACATAATACTAATAACAGAAGCTTTCGTATCTTTCTTGTTTTCATGAGCCATTCTAACCGGACTAATGCATTGTA
The DNA here is from genome assembly GCA_013235015.1 of Araneus ventricosus. Taxonomy (NCBI): domain Eukaryota; kingdom Metazoa; phylum Arthropoda; class Arachnida; order Araneae; family Araneidae; genus Araneus; species Araneus ventricosus. The sequence goes on along the minus strand of BGPR01004160.1, from coordinate 65,318 downwards.
CGAAAGCTGAGAAGTAGGACTATGTCCAATAAAAAGGCGAGTATTCTCCGAAAAAATAAGACCTGATACCATTGCTCCAGGGACAATATCCTTTATTTTATTGTTCATGTCACAGAAGTAAGAAAGGGGAATCTTCGCGCACATAGTTTTCTATTGCAGTCCATCGGCATTTCTCTGTAATACGACACATTTCCGACGAAAAGGCTCTCCTCTGCAGTAAGAAAGGGGGAAATATATCAAGAAAACAACAACAACTGTCATAGTGAAATAAATTAGTCCTTCGGATTTTGGTGTATCTAGACAGTCTAGGGGTGAAGGTCCATAGCCGTTTGTCACTGTGTGACAAGTTCGTATAAGGACGCTGGAGATGTTTATCAATGACCAATGCTTCGGTGACTCGTAGACATTGGACTACTTTCTTTTCTGCAATCATGCTCAGCTAGCACAGAGGTTTTTCTTATCCTCCAATTATTTTCCTGTTGAAGCGAATTTTTCCTTCTTGGCATAACCTGTTTCTTTTGTAACGCATACAACTATAGGATATTTTTCATTACAAAATGTGCACGCGAGTATAGGTGAGTTTAATTCCACTTATAAATTGACATGTTTTAATGTTTTAATAGTACTGATTATCTGTTAAATGTTTAAGCATATACTGTAGAGTCCCATTAATCCGGAATAGTTGGGACTAGGACTGGGCGATGTTAAAGTTTTAGTATCGCGATGTATCGCCACTCTAACATCGCGATATTTCGATACATCGCGATGTTTTGATACATCAATGTTTCGCACTAACTATTGCCTAATTTTGCATTCTTACACTTTTGAGCGGTTGATTAAGGCATTTATATGCGTATAATAAATTCAATCCTTAGTTACCTAACAAATAAAGTGTCAAAAAATACTATAAAAGTGTCTAGTTATCAACAATAAATCGTATATTAAAAACAATTAATACGATCTTCTCTTCAACCAAACAATCGATGAACGGCAAGATTGATAATTATACCCTTGAACTTAAAACAACATCAGAGAATTTGCACGATTAGAAGAAAGCACGAGGACACACGAAATAATGCACGTTTCGATGACTGAGAGATTCTACAACAGACCAAACACTTCGCTTCCTCAATTCTCGAGATGAGTTATTTTCATCGTTTTCAGTCGCGGTCACATTGGGAATCATCGTGTCAGCACAACGATCCGCACTTCGCAACGTATGTCTCTGCTTGATGAGACACGACCGAAGAAACATGCGGAAATATACGCCACGGTAATCACTGATGATCGGGGAAATGCCGCGCGCTTGCGGTCATCGAGGCGCGATCGGAAACAATGCTCTTCGCGGCGCTTGTGGACATCGATGTCTACGATGAATCGAGACACATTGTACACATCGCGGGTAAATCGGAATTTCCGATGCTTCGAAAAAAACGACAATATAAATATCGGAACGGTGATGATTGCGTAACATCGATATTTTCTGATGCATCGAAAATCGGCACAGTCCTAGTTGGGACATGACCCTGTCTGGATTACTGAAAGTCCGGATTAACTCATTTGATACGGGAACGTCCCATACGTCCCTTCAAGCAATCGCGATAGCCGTCCGGAATGTAACTCTGAAATTTCCACCCCCTCTCATTAAGTGTGATTGATTTCGCACCCGCTACGCGTGCTTTCTTCCTTAGAGTGGCTCGCCCAAATGTGTTTGGGGTAAGGGGTAGGTTTCTTAGAATTCGGACAGTGCCAACTGTCATTATGGTTTTTGAAGGGGGAAATGAATTTTCCTCATGTTTGATAGAGGAGCTCGGACGTTCCCGGATTTTGAGGTTCTTTTATTCCAATGGCCATAGGAATCAGAGGGTTAAACGGAATTTGTCTTAAAATGCAAGTAATACAAGTCTTAGATGGGTAAAACTATAAAAATTGATGTTTTGTTCATAAATACATACAACTTTTTCTACGTTTTCCTTCCGGACTAACCATATGTCTGGAGTCTGCACAAGCGGCGTACGTATTAGCCGGACACTACTTTATTTTCAATCAATTAAACTCTTCACTAAAGAGTGGTTTCTTGAGGGTAGTTGGAATAGCTGAGTTTCCAAATAAAATTATTCTAAACAGTGATTGAAGTTGCTGAATTTAGCATAAAACCTGTTTATTTAAATAGCTAGGAAATGATGTTTAGTATCCATAACAATTAAATTATAACAATAAATATAGTCATCTATAAATTTTAAATAAAAGTAGCCAAAACTTTCGTGATATGGTAAAGCTAAAAGTATGTAATGCTTTTTATTCTATTCCTGGATTAGTTTCCAATTGAATACAAGATTCCAGTGCGTTTTAATCAACATATTTATTCATAAATCAATATTTTGCAAGAGTTTTGATGAGTCAAAATTTTGCTATTTCATTCTTATTTAAGTTATGGTTGCTTATTAGGAAAAGGCATTCTCAGATTTGGACATTTCGAATTTTGTTATTGCTGTAAAATTTCTTCGGTAAAAGAAGATATAAGTATTGCATCCAATTCATATACCAGAAAATATTTAGCCAATATGAAATACATAAAAAATGTTAATAATTTAGTCGTGATTATCCCTATTCTATCATTTTTATACTACAAATTTATCGCAGTGTCAAATACATAGTAAAAATTACGTTTTATTAAAATTTTAATTGCTGAAAGCCGTATAAAAACCAAAAATGCTTTATTCTAGGTTATTTAAAGCTTTTGATGCATTTATCTGAATTTCTTTCGTTAGTCTCGGAGAAATATAGGACTCATGAAACATATTAAGGATCTAAAAACGATTTATAGCCGTAAAATATTAAATTTTTCTAAAATTTTCTCCAATAAGTAATAAAAAATCATTTTTAAGCCAATAGCTTTATAAATATTGCTTCTTAACTATTTAATTGCTAAAGGACAAAATTATTTTTATTTTCTATATATAGATACATTGCGTAGAAGGAATTAATTCTGATTATGTTCTTAACCCTTTGCCCCCTTACGTCGAGTCAGACTCGACGTTCTAAATGATGCATCTTTTGCACATTCATGTTGGATAGCGCTTATTATAAAAACTATGTGATAGCGCAAACACACAGATTAATTTTTAGGAATTGAAACAGATTAATAACAATATTTTTTTCAGTTTATTAAAGTGCTAAATCAATCCTTACACTCACACGTGTATGATTATACATCTTGTTATCTTTCTAAATGCAAAGGGTTAAGAGGTTAATATATGGCTTCTGAAATGCATACTTACTGTCGAGAAAATGTTTAATTCTATTTAGCCTGATTTCTGATTTTAGGATTAAAATTTGATTACTTTATGATCAGATATTTTTCCAATGTCTGAGAATTAAATATTGCTATGTGTGATTGATCATTTTTTTCTCCTAATGAATAACAAAGAGCAAATCTTTTGTAGCGCCAAAAATACTATCTCCTTCTTCAACTTCAGCCATTTTGACGCCTTCCACTCTCTAATATATTGATACATTAACAATATTTGACCTGCAATTGAAAACAAGCCATCCAAACAACGTATTGGCTGAGGAGGGCATAACATACTGTGCTTATGGGCCAGCGGCGCGACTGATAAAGCGCCAACTTCAACGAAGATATCTTATAGTAAATTGACCAATATTTCAAACGCCGTCATTTCGTTCTAAGTTTATTGATTTTTCTACACCTTCTGGAAGTAGTTTTTTGGGGAAAAAGACGTTCTACAGAAGATTTTTCCAGCTCTTGACGGTGCAGATAGCCTTACTTAATCAATCATAGAAGCGAGGTTATCCTCCAACACTGTGTCCATTTAGCAGAAGGTGCCTTTGAAGTCGATGGCTTTGAAACCCGGACCCATAGAGAACTATAAGCTTCTGAAAGGAAACAGGAAAGAAACTGCTTCTTTATGCTGGAATTTTCTACAGCATTAAGCACTCAGGAATCGTAAGTTGAAAAGTTTGCATTAGGTATTTTACGGTACCTAATAGTCTGCAATTTGAAATACGCTTTCCTGGTTTATATTTCTGATATTTTTACCCTTCGACAGGCTTTATTTTTAGCTGCTTATTGAAAGAAAATATCATATTTCAGGTGTCAGAAATCTGCTATAAACACGTTCTGTCGAAAGTGATCGTGACCTTTAAATATAAAATAGGTTATTGCGGAAATTTCTGTTTATATTTTTGCTATTTTATTTTTACTTGTAAAAGCACTTTTATCTTAATTACTCGTACGTCTATTTATCATATTTAAACCCATATTGTAAATAGGAATATAAAAAAGGACCTAATTGTGCAATTTAAGTTCAATGCTATGAATTGTTGTAACAAAATCATATTTTATTTAATTATGCTTAAGAATTGCAGACAAGTACTTCAAATATAAAACAGAAATAAAAAATTCTTCCAAATAAAACACATGAAACAAGGCTAATTCAATCTGTTTGGCAGCTCATGCTAGGAGAAGGAATTTATAAAAAAGCAAATAAAGTGAAAATCGTAATTTTACTGAAATATAAATTTAGAAAAATCTATTTGAAGCATAAGAAAGTTATCTGTCTAAAATTCTAGGACAGAAATTTATTAAAATTTTTGCTGAAAATGAAGGGCAGTAATTTAACATATTTTGCTTCCCGTTAAAGATATTCACAATAAAATAGCACAATAATAATAACACAATATATGATTTTTGTGATATTAGGACATCGGATGATTCGGACTATGGATCCTTTGTCTAGAAATTATCAATAATATTCTGCTTTTTAGCTTTCTTTGTTTCAAATGTACCATAGTTTCACCATACAAATTGCTATACTGCTTGAACCCTTTTCTGTGCAAGACAGTAAATATTTTTAAATACGATAAAAAAACATCATGGATGGGTTTAATTTATTGTCAAAACATAGAATAAACAAAAAATTAACTTTAAAATTAATGATGCTTAATTAAAAATTAAGCATCATTCCTAGGGAGGTCATACTCGTTTGGGGACACCCCCCTCATATGAGGACCCCTTTAGATACAGGCACCTTGTTACGCTCAAAGAATATTGTTCAATCCTAAAGAAAATCATAAATTAAAACTTCAAGAATATTGGAGGAAAATTGCCGAGTGAATTTGCTAAAATTGTAAACGCCAAGAACTCGAAAAATTTCCTATATCTGAGTCAAGGAATTTTCTCATTTTTAATCTCTAATATTTCCAATTCGAAAGCAAAATTTCATTGTGCTGCCATCTACATTCTAAAAGAAGTACTATTAACTGCCTTTTTCGTGCATCTTTCCGGGTTTCAAAGTGGATTGGGAATTTTTAAGAAAATTTTAAAGTTTGTGTCCTCTTTTGTGACCACTGTCTCGGATAGGGTTAAATGAAATATCCATTCTATTTTTCAAGGCAACATTTTAACAGATGCTTATCGGTAGCTACTTAAGAAAAAAAGTTATCATTAATTTAAAGATATTGCCATTTCACTTAATAGATTTTTAGAGCACCTTTCTTCAGTACAATCGGTCTATTTATTTTACTTGGAAATTTTTTTAAAGCTCAGCACACGAAACGATGTCTGAAAGTAATGGCATGTGCTAACACTAAATTACCACATCCGCTATTGCTCTCAATAACTTTGGTTAGTAGCTGAAAAAGAAATCTTTAAATTCCACTGTTGGCCCCTTTTCAATTTGAAGAAGCGAGAATGGCTTAGAATAAGAATTACTTTAATGATTGCTTCCCCAGTCTTAGGGGAATGCAAGGAAATCTGTGAGCGAATTGAATCGACAGAAGGCCAACAGCAGCCACTCTTTGTTCAGTAGTTGAGGAGTGCAAACACCACTCCCTCGTCTGTTTATGCCACAATGTGAGAGAGAGGGGCTAAGTTATTTTCCTCGACTACCACTCGCGTGAAAATGAAGATTCATTTCTCGCATCAACGACGAAACGACTCGATTAAGTAAAAAAAGAGAACGAAAAGGAGGAATAAAACTTGTGGGGAGGGTCGAAACAACGAGATCACGAAATAGCCATCAGAGCAGCCAATCAGAGAATCCAATCAGTGCAAATGGTCCAAAGATCACATTCACCCAATGGAAACAACTCTTCCTTGGATTCTTAAGAGTACAGATCATTTGGAAAGAACGTTTAGCTAACACCACTTAAAGAGGAACCGTTTCCAAGCCAAAACACACCATCCGAGATGATGCGCTTCAATGTGTTTTCTTCGTGGAGAAGAGTCCTTCATCTTTCTGCCTTTACTTCATGAGACTCCACTAAGAGATTATGTTTTAAATGATTCTCATCATCAAAAGTTATCGGCAGGCTAATTGAACCGGCCAGACTGATAACTTTGACTTGCAGTTCGACTACTTGAACTAGGTTTTTCATTATTCGATCTTTGAAAAGTTGGAATAATCACTTCTGGATATGCAATCTCGAAATTTTGTATTATGTATTTCTGCAGCATTTTCAACAAGCGACTTTCATTCTGAGCTCTCTCTGAAGTGAGCTAAGAAGTTCCACTTTTCAACTCATGTTCCTACAGGGTTTGCTTTACTGTTATTGTGATATATGTATTTGTTTCGTTTATCTTCTGACAGTGTCTAGAGTAATCTTTGTTGCCCTGGTCTTTCGGAACTCTTGCACATTGCATTTACTCGTATGTTCATCACGATCGCTGAAAAAATTGTCTTGATTTCTTAACCCTTTCCGGCGGGGTGGTCGCTAAACAGAACACCAACTTTTAAATTTTCTATGAAAATCTCTTTCCACTTTGAAACCCAGAAAATTGTGGAAAAAGGCAGCTGGTAGTTCTCCTTTTAGAATGCAGATGGCAGCACGAAGAAATATCGCTCTCATTTTGGAAAAAATTATAGATTTAAAATGCCGAAATTTCTTGACTCGAAGATAGGAATTTTTTTGAGTTCTTGACGTTTGCAATTTAAGCAAATTCACTCGACCATTTTCTTCCAATATTCTTGAAGTTTTTATTTATGATTTTGTGTAAGATTCAACATTATTGTTTGAGAGTTTCATGTCGGCTGTGTCCAAAGGGTTCCTCATTTGACAGGGGTATCCCTAAAGGGGGACTACACCCTTCCACGGAATGAGGGAAGTTTTTAAAAAATGTAAACCCAATATCTATAAATAAATTAAACCCATTCATGGTGTTTTTTCCATATTTCAGAAAATTTAATGCCTTGCGCCGGAAAGGGTTAAAGCCATGCTTTTCATTCTATGACTATAATTCATCAAGATATATCCATCCAGTTCTCATCATTACCGAACTGATTTTTATTTTGCTATTATATGGTAATATTTTGCTACGATTTACTATTCATTGTAAATACTCGTCCCTGTATGCCAGCTGTGACAGTGTTATTTGTTTTTGATTTGTTTGGTTGTACTGTGCTAATTTGTGGCCTCCTGTTTTCTTTTTTTTCATTTTCTTCATTGTTATTTTTATTTTATTTTACTGTTATTCAGTTATTAATCAAGAAATTTTGAAAAGGAAATTGAATATTGATTGTCAACTTCAGAACTTTCTCAGCCAGGATTGCTTTGTTTTAGCCTTTATTTCATGAAACAGGGTACCTTGTATAGAATTTTTGTACTCGAATATCGACATTTGCTGGCTTTCTTCGAAACTTCCAATGGCTCGAAATTCATACGTACGTAAGGACTTTTCAAATAACTTATTATTATCACTACCTAAGATAAATTAAAAATGGAAACATTATTTCGCTTCACAATTCGGTGAATAATTCACCGTGATTCCTAGTGAATTACAAACTAATAATTTGTATGTCTCTGACGTTAGAATGAGATTAGAAAAACAGCTGAAAGTGGCATTGGAGTGATTTTACGTGCCAGCAAACATAGATACACATGCCATCTACCTGAATGCATGTTTTCTGATGCTGTCCTTTTACAACATGTGCTACAGCATTAACAATGGGTACAAAATTTAAATTAGTGTTATGGACTTGATATTTGTTTTATTAGAATTAATTGACTCTATAAACTCATCACGTAGGACAGTGTTACTGATGAAGCCATAATTGACAAAATACCGTTTTGAAAATCCATCGAGGAAATACAACAATTCAGGCAGAACAACCCACTTCTCTTGTCAGTCCTTGCAATATCAAAAAACATCGAATTCAATTTCATCGTGATGGAATAAAAATTAATAGGTTAATTATTAGAAAAATTAATACTAGAACAGGAATTTTCGCAAATTCAAAAGAGGAAGTTTTTTATGATATAGTTACTTATAAAAAAAAGCACTGTGTTAAGTTAGATAAGCATGAACTTCTTCCTCAGCACTTCTTAGTTAACTTCTAAAATGCAAACTCCTTGTTTAATGGATTGTTCAGTGCTTTGAACTTGCAAGAGTAAGGATTTGGCCAATCAGAAGATTCACAGCAACAGACTAAGTTCAACGAAACAATCTACGATAGCGAGAGCTCTTCTCATTGGTCAGATTCAACTCTGATATCTGCAACATGGGAACTTAATTCATATTTATTCTTAAATCATATGAACAAACCTTATTTGTGATAAAAAGCAACAATTGAGTGCATAGCAATACGACATGCTTTAAATGTGGTCAGTTTATCATTACTTTAAAGCACAGAAATTCAAAAATATTCATGGAAGAATAAGGATTAATCTAAGTTCTTATAAATATAAATTGGAAAGAGAGACATTTTGTTATACAGGAAGAAAATTTTTATTGTAATCATCAAAATGGAGTATTTGCTTTAACAAATCATAATGCAGACTTTTATGATAAAAAATACTATATACAAAGAGGCTTTATTTTCAAACTGTATTTCGATTAAACTAGGAAATATTTTCAAATTTAAAATAAAATGTTTTCTAAATAAAATGAAACACTTTTATTTTCAAGAGAATTGGTATTGTATAATGGGATTAAAAAATATTGATGTCAAGGGAAAATTTTACAACATTAGCGTTGAGACAATACAGAGTTCATCTTTATGCTCAAAGATGAATAATTTAATATTATAATTGATTGCACTATCCGACAAATTAAAATAGTAGGTGCGTATTCTTACAAGTGGAAAAGTGAGTGGGAGGAAAGCTTTCAGACATTGTATTGACGTGTTTAGAGATGAAAAATGTTGCTTCATGAAACAAATTTTGTGGGCGAAAAAATTGCAGACGATAGAATTTCACAAAATAAAGATAATAAGTAGGCGATTGTCTAAATAGTCAAAGGTTGGAAAACTTTAGGAAAGGCATTGAAGTTTCGCGAAACTTCCAATATTTTTAAACAGAACGTCTTGTATTTCACGCTTTTATATGAAAAGATTTTTAAATCTTAAGCTCGTCTGAATATTTTTGTTGTTCAATTCTTTCAGTAAAATTGAATTCTTAATCCTTAGAAAACTGCTGAAAGTAAGGGAGAAAATCGATAGTTGTTTCAAATTGCAGTGGAATATTCTTTTATCTTAGTTTTAAGCGAGTAGTAGTCTGTTAAGTTGGAAATAGAAGTTGGAAAAGTAACATAAGATATTTTAATTTAGATTACACTCAATTATAAGCTTAAAAATAGACATTCTTACATTTCAGTAAATGCATGGTATATTCTGAAAAAACATTTTTGATATATCTATGAAATTTCCTTCTGACAAGTTTTTCTTATTTAAAGCAAAACAGAATAAATGCGTAGGAAATGTGAAGAGTTTTTTTATTGTAGATCTTCAGATTGAAAGACTCAAACTGTTTACAATCATAAGCTGTCTATAATAATATTTTTGCTAAGTCCCAACAGTATAGTTATAAAAAGATTTTACTACATATGGAGGGTTACGAGATAAAATGAAACAAAACCATCTTTTGTCCATTTTGCACTAACACTGACATTTCATTGCAGAAATATAGTTTCTGTGTAATAATGATTCAAGCCTACAGTTCAATTTGCATCCGATAGGGTACAGGAACAAATCGAAGTCCACTGTTATTTCAAATACAGCTCATCAACTTTGAGGTCTGTTTCCTCGGAAATGAAACTCATGTACTTTATACATCTTAAATCTGAAGCCAACAGATAATTTAAATTCATGTTGTGCCAAACTTGCCCACGATGTTTCATGAAATTAATCATTCACGCATCATTAACGAATATGGAAGAAATTGTAAGTTTTGGACAAACTCCACATTATAAGGACATAAAAAATCATCTAGAAAAAGTAGAATAAACAAATTTAAAAAATTAAGTTAAACTTTAACCAGAAACAACAAAATTTAAACAATAAAATTTAGACAATGTTTAAGTTGCGCGCAATTGCAGCTGAAGACAAAAAAAACCAATGGAAATCAAAATCATTCAAAGAAAGCAGAAAACTAAGAAAAATACTCTGAGATAATTTAATTAAACAAACAAGGAATCCATTCTAGACCACTTTGTCAAGGGCTAAGGACTGTATTCGAAATGGATTTAAATATTTGGGAAATTTTTCTGTAAGAAGCTTGCATCAAGCCAAATATAGCTTCTATTAGCCTGAAATTTCCCAACAAAAGACAAAGGAAATCAGTACCATCTAATAAGCATTATTTTAAAAGAAAAAGTAAAACCAAACACAAACATTAAAGCGCCATTAAGATTGATTTAAAAATATTAACCTTCGGGCTGAATAACAGCCATCATAAAAGAAAACTTACCCCGCTCTTAGAGAAGAGATAAAATATCCTCACTTTTATTACAAATCAACGCGAACTTCCCGCCTAAATAAGTAATTCCTCTTTTTTTTCTTTGTAAAGAAAGAATAGAACCATGGCGCCATCTGTATTCGGAAAAGAAAAGCAAAACAGAAGGAGCAAAAACGGGAAGGGTAGGGTCCACATTATAAGATCATACAATATCAATCCCATTAGTTATTATTTTAAAGAGTTTCGAAATATGTTATAATATCTAAAATTAGGGACAGATTTCCCATAGAATCAACCTAGGCCACGGCCTAGGGTGCAACCATCGGAGGGCGGAAATGCAAAAGAAATTACATTAAAATATTCAAAAATTTCCGTATTATTTTGCAAACAACAAACAAAACACTGTCAGCACATCTATACATATTAAAAAACTAGTGGTACATTTACATTGCCTGTACATTGCCTACCAGGAGATGACCGCAGAATTAAGTGCTTTGGCCTAGGGCATAGAAATGTATAAATCCGACCTTTCTAAAATAGATTCAAAGAGATGTTAGCTAATTATAGTAATAATATAATATTTATTTTAAGACTACCTTAAAATTAAATGTATAAAAATAATTATAACTATAACTTTTCCAGTTACAAAAGTATTACTCGATTTCCATCAGCTGCGTAAAGGCACTTTAATCATTGCTTGAACCGAAAATATCTTGACCGCTTCTTCGGCATAAATGGGTAATAACTCATATCCATAAACAGACAAATATGATTTGTTAAACAAATTTAAGAATTCAACAAGCATTAGCCAAATCAGAATAAATGTATGAGTATCGCTGATGACTAGATTAATACTTAATTATCTCTTACGAGAAACGGCTTAGATATTCTACGCACGAACTGAGTTAAGAACATCAGACACTTCACGGCCGACTGAGTTGTTCTGGACACGATGCAATGTCTTTAAGTCTGTCAACGTGCTCTGAATCCAACTCAGCAGGGATTGGACGAGCTTTTGATCAGTCTCCCCGTAGGAATGGCGGGGGAGAACTCAAAGACTTGATCATCCCTCTGCCAGGGTAGGGTACGAGTTCTAAATTAATTAAAATCCCTGATGGATGCCGGTAGAACTCAAATGCTTTGCTGTACGTAAATCAGAGTTTCCCTCTGGTTGGGAAAGTTTCGCTTTTAGAGGAAAGTTCCAATCACTTCAGTTTAAAATCGTGTTAAAAGTTATCTTGAAATGTGTTATTAATTACCATTCAATCATTTATAAGTTTGTATCTCTACCATGTTGTTGCTGTTGAGTTTAGCGGCGCAAGAAATGGGTGTGATGTGGAGACATAATATGCTCTGAAGATCTTCAGAAATATTGACGACTACAACATCATGTTTTTGTTAACGATGTCATGCAGCCAGTTGGTAATACTGAATTCGACGTTTTGAACTTGGGGATGAGGTTGTAAGTATATTTTGTAAATATCCTATCCATGTTAATTAAAAGAGGAGTTGAAACCCTAAGTCCGTTAACCCTGTTATTTCGATGTACCTTTTCTCAAAATCTCTTATAGATTCATGTTTGAAATGTTTTATATAAGTAAAGTACACCTTCATCCTTATACTGAAATGAGCGTTTGGTTAATTTTTAATTTTGTATATATTTACAAAATATTTAATTAGACATAGTGAAAATTTACCCTATTTTGCCACAAAAAAATTGTACAAAATAAAGTTTAGACTTTTTTTAAAAAACCTCATTTCAGTATAATGAGAAAGGTGTACTTTACTTGTATAAAAAGTTTCAAACATGTATCTATAACAGATTTTGAGAAAAAGTAAATCAAAATGGCAAATTTCACATTTTTTGTTTTGACACAAAACATTTGTAAAAAATAAATTTTTGAATTTTTTAAAAATTATTTCAGTATAATGAGAAGCATGTACTTTACTTGTCTAAAAAATTTCAAACATGAATCTGTAACAGATTTTGAAAAAAATGTACATCGAAGTAACAGGGTTAGATTTAACAGACTTTGGGTTCCAACTCCCCAAGTGCTTCGTGTCTGGATCTAAGAATTTTTACTGTAAGATTCTCTACAGTTTGTTGACACTGAAACTAATCCTTCAGAGCTTCACGTCAATCAACAAGATTGAAATTTTACTTGTTCACTACGTCTGTGACGTTGAAAACGATGGAAGAAAAAGAAAATGGATCAGTGAAGGTAAAGCAACTAAGAGGAAAACGAGAACGTTAAGAACTTTTGTTTCACGATTTTGTTGACCAATTACAAAATAGAAAATCGAAGTTTCGGATAATAAAAAAAATGTGTCTAAAGTAATCAAAAATGTATTATTAATTATGATTCCATCATTCACAAGTTTTTATCTCTGCTATGTTGTTGCTGCAGGATTTACTGACGCAAGACCCAGATATAGTCATACTAGGATCAAATAATCTGTATTATTGAGAAAAGTATCACACATGAATCCATTTAAGTGGATGCAAAATGTGAAATTAAAAATATAAAATGCAGGTATGAGATTCAAAATGTATTACTATACCTATACCAAATTTAAAATATCTAAAACTGAAGTTAAAGGTTGGTGATAAGCATGAAGAAATTTTATACAGATGCTTTTTTTGTTTCTTTTGATTTTTAGTAATGTCATTGAAGAATGCACCATTTTAAAATCTTAAATAGGTATAGACAGGCTTTTTCAGTTCACGAACAGATTACAAATAATTATAGATATCTAGGTAGAAAGATATCTACCACAGAAATCTAAATGAACATTTTCCAGCAATCTGTAAGAGTTGAATTAAAGAGAAATATTCTGAACTATGAATGTAGTGCAGACTTCCCTTACATCTGCTTATGTGAGGATTTATTTAGAAAAATTTAAAAAAATATTATATCGATTAAACACATAATAATAATTAAGGCTTTATAATCAAAAGAAAGATGTTTATTTTTTGGTTTCAGAATTCAACAAGTTCTATTGATACAGGGTAAAAGCGTGCTTTGAAGTATCTTTTTAATTTTGATTCAATTATCTATAATTTTATGTATCCTCCAGGGATATTTCAAGAAATGGATATCTATATCAATCCCGCATTCTGCAGTTACACCTAAAGAAGATCTTTTTCTCAAATTATTTTCGAAATTTACATGAATTAAAACCAACTTTTATTTAATAAAACTGAAAGCAATCCAGCTAATTAATTATCTAAATTAATTAGGATTAATTTGATTTTTGTCGAAAACGGGACATCGATGTTCAGTTATCAACTTCCATTAATTGGATAATTCTAAAATATCATTTTTTTCTTCGTTTAATTTGAATCTCTGATTTTGATAAACTCGCTGTAATTTATTTTAAGTACTGAATTTATGTAACACGTAATGAAAATCCTGAAGTTTTTATTTCTATACTGTATAACCGAATGAAAAATAGAAATTTTCAAGTTACATAATTATAATCAAGTATACAAAAATATTTTATACTTAAATATCAAAGGAAATACTTAAGAAAACAATTTTGATAACCAGTAGAAAATTTCATTTTATGCTGTTATAGTTAATATTCTATTTCTGTAGCACTTAAAGCGAGAATTTGAGAACTTAAGAGATTAATCATATTTATATTTTAATAGGTACCGCTTTTTAATTAACTTAACTGTAATTAATATTTTTCTGCTAATGAAGCTCTTTTAGTTCCAAAAAAATGACTATACTTTCAACGTCATATATTCGAGATTTGTTAGAATTGAAAATGATTTAATTAGGACTTGAGGGATTTAAA
>BGPR01004160.1:38574-50812 GCA_013235015.1 Araneus ventricosus | reverse complement strand
TCTGAAGTAGGAACTTCCGCCGATTTCAATTGATTACCGATTTCACTATTTGATTGCTCTCTTTAATCAGCGGAACCAATAACGTTAGCGCAAGATTTATGGCGCCACTTCAAAAATCACATCTCGACGAGAAATATACGACGATCGGGAAGATGATCGTTACGATAATGCGATGGCTTATTTTTTGAAACTTCCAACTATTAGAATTTTCTCATTAGAGTGGAGTCTTAATTTATGTTCCCTTACAAATAATCAATTAAGACCATTGTCTGGAGAAGGACCGTTAGACGCATCCCTCAAAATGATTCTCTGTACCGGAGATAATTCGGAGAGTAGAAAACTACAAAGCGATCTTTGTATGATATAATTAGAACATAGCAGATTAGAGAAAATTCGTTCGCTCCGAAATAGAAGTTTTATTTTAAAGCACGGAGACGCTCTTTCTTGAAAGAACTGGTGGTTCTTTGTCTTAAAGCTGAAAACTGCAATGATCATTAGTTATGGAGTAATCTTCCTGAATGATGGATTTTATTCATATTTTTCTTTTAAAAAATGAGCTTCTCTTGTGAATAGACAATGGAAAGTAAACTGGATGGTAATGAATGATTAAATTCTTATAAATAAGTATATTTTTCTTTCAAAAAGCTTCCCTGTTTTTTTCTTTCATATGAAAAAGTAATTGTTGAACGTCTCTAGTGATGAAAAATTGACAGAGATAATGAGATAAGAATTGATTTCTTAATAAATAAAAAATATAGCTTTAAAAATCATATTTATTATGATGTTAATTTATATATATATTTTAGAAAACTTAATTTTTTTTTTTTACTTTTTACAATAATTTCAAATAAAACAAATGTATGAGATCGAAACTCTGAAACATTGTCTCATTTTCATGTTTATCTAATTTCAATATATATTTTAGAAATAAGATGCAATTTCAATTTGTATTCGTCTTCAAACATTTTTTATGAAAATTATTACCAAGTACAAGTTTTTAACTTCTCAAAAGTTTGTTTATTCTTTCTGACGGAAAACAAATTACTTTTTTTATTCTGTATGCAAAGAACGTATTCCAACTCCATTAGAATGTTAAAGGTGATTGTAACAACCGAGTGTTAAATAAAAATTCAGGTAGAGAAAAAACAGTTTGAAGGCGAAACAATACTGTTCTCTTTTACCACCTTCTTAAAAATTTGAAATAAATAACTGATTTTAACAGGTAGAAGAAATGTTTTAAAAATGTTTCTTCAAAAACTTTATTGAAAGGAATAACAATGCATATACGACAAAATCTGTTATTTTTCTTTTTATCAATCAAAAATAATTCTTATCCATGATATTTTCTCAATTCATACATATAATTTCTATCTCGTATGAGTTAATACAGCAATTATTCGATTTTTTATTAATTTTTTCTTTATAACTTCGCTACTTTCTTCCAAAAGACTTGAAACAACAGGAGCTGCATTAAATTTACTTTAATTCTAATGAGGTGATAGATTTTGCAGTAAATAAGAAATGAAATTTCATTTAGCTTAGTAATACATGAAAAATTTGGTTGGGCAAATGGCTTGTAAAGTAATTGTTCGACGTATAGTGACGAAAAATTGACAGAGATAATGAGATAAGAATTTATTTCTTAATAAATATAAATAGTAGCTTTAAAAAGTCATATTTTATTATGATGTTAATTACATATATATTTTTTAGAAAACTTTAAAAAATTTACTTTATACAATAATTTCAAATAAAACAAATGGACAGTCTGAAACATTATTTCATCTTCATGTTTATCTAACTTCAATACATATTTTAGAAACAAATTACAATTTCAATTTATATCTGGCTTCAAATATTTGGTTGAAAATTATTTCCAAGTACTTAAATTTAAAGCTTCGAAATTTTTACTAAGTTTTATTTTATAAATTATAAATATTAGGAAACTCGAAATTTAACCTAGCGTTGCTTTAAACATTCATACATGTTTAACTATCTAATACTTTCCTTCGACATTTATTTCTAAGAAATATTATCGAATGAGCGGAAAGTATAGAGGTGTCTCAACCTTGGCCCTGATTCTTGAGCACTCACTCTATTTAGGGAGAGAAATACGAAAATAAATCATCGGAATTGAAATTGACTTGTAACTGCAAAAAAGAGCAATGTGAAAACGTTTTTAACCCTATGAAAAAATTGCAATCGTAGACTTAACAAGAGCGCTCCACCCTGAAGATTATACGTTAAAAAAATGAGTTAAAAAAAGTGGTTCTACCTCTTAGAAGTCTCGAAAGCAATTTCCTGGCTGAAAGTAAGATATTACAGCTACTCGCTATGATTGCATCCGAAGTTACTTTTTTATTGAAAATATATTTCCGAGCTGCCGTTTCAAATAAGCTGGATGTGTAGAGATATATTAATAGAATTATAGCTATAGGTAAGGAAGGATAGGTGGTGAGGAATGGATGTGTTTCAAGTTCCAAACTTATCAGCAGTAAGTTGGAATTGAGGTATCAGGGTTAAGCGTAATATCTCCCCAACTAGAAATAATAGATTGTTCCATTTTTATCTTGCGTTTTTCTTGGAAAGGTCTTAGAAAAATCAGCGAATATTCTACAACTGTAAATGATTTTCACACAAAAATGCATGAATAACTTTTTTAAATGTTATAAATTTTATTCCGCGGGGGTTGGAAGCAAGTCTATTATCTGCTGGATTCTGCGATTTTCAAAGGCCAATCTGTTTACTTATTACTTTTATAGCGTTGGATCATATTATACTAATAAAGCTTTGCATTTAAATAATAACTCGGTTGTATCAACTGTATTTGAGAACGTTTGCAAACGTTGCATCTAAATCGTGATTTAACTGTTTAAAACCGATGCGACATTTTTCTTCTAGCTCCTTTAAAACCGTACGATTTGGGAGGAAGCGACATGAATTGGACTCTCCCAACATGGGTAGTCATTTACCACACCACCCCTTGATATAGCCTTCCCTTAAGGCGCACTGCGGTTTGCAAGGCTAATTGGACCCCCCTACCACGCCTTTCTTCTAAGCGATCTCAGAACCTCACCGCCCCTCAAATGAAGCCAACCGCCTCAGACCGGCCTTCTTCGCTGTTAAAGGGAAAGTTTTAGACCACCGGGGACCGCCTCGCTTGGTATCAGAGGGTTAAAAAATTGCACAGTCAGAGGATTAATTTCTTTTTATATGAGATATTTACGGATAAGAATAAAAGAGAAAAATGAAGGAACAAGACTGAATATTTCACTTGTGTTGAGGAAGTTTCTTAGACACTTGTTCAATAGGAGTCAGAGTCAAAAATTGGTTTTCTTCGACTTATACGGGAATATCTATTTATTTAGTAAGGGAGAAGTTATTACATTTTCAGACAGGTTTTTAAATATGCCGTCTTTAACATAGAAATTAAGCATTACTGATGTTATATAAGGTTACTTAATGAGCAATTATAAAAAAAAAATTACTGAATTACTAAAATTATGAACGATTTGCCTTTACTCGGTTGAAAAAATCTAAACGATGTGAACGTCAGTTTGTTCCGTAGAACAATGCTCATTATTATTCACGAAGTAAATATTAATTGCTCTTTAATTATTTGCAATAAGTGCAGGTATATTTTCCTTGAAAACATTTCGATAAAATTAGGAAGTATTGAATCCTACATTGCATAGAAAGAATCTTAAATCATCTTTTGCTTTTGATTATATTTTAAACTATGCATAGGCTTCGACTTCTTTTCAAATCATGGATAGAGCTACATTATTTCTAAAGATCATGCAAAAATTGAAATTGAATTTCGTTTATGTTTCTTGTTAATCCTACATTGCATAGACAGAACCTTTAATCATCTTTTGCTTTTGATTATAATTTAAACTGTGCATTGATTTTTTTTCAAATTATGGATACAACTACATGATTTCTTAAGCTTTAGTAAGAATTAAAATTGAATTTCGTTTATGTTCCTTGTTAATCCTACATTGCATAGACAGAACCTTTAATCATCTTTTGCTTTTGATTATAATTTAAACTGTGCATTGATTTTTACAAATCTTGGATACAACTACATGATTTCTTAAGCTCTAGTAAGAATTAAAATTGTATTTCGCTTATGTTCCTTGTTAATCCTGCATTGCATAGACAGAACCTTTAATCATCTTTTGCTTTTGATTATAATTTAAACTGTGGATTGATTTTTTCAAATCTTGGATACAACTACATGATTTCTTAAGCTAGCTTTCTAGCAAGAATTAAAATTGAATTTCGTTTATGTTCCTTGTTCTTATCGCATAAAAACATTTGACAGTGGTGAGTTTAAATCCAACAACAACAAAAAATCGTAACGTCTTAAGACACAGTCATCTTAATGAACATTCTAGAAAAAAATCAACAACATTTTTTTAGCCCATGTGTTTCTTTTCCATTTGGAAAGCAAAAACTTGACTTCTAAAGTAAAGAAAAAATGGAACACTTAGGAAGATTAATTTTCACCGAATATATTTTTCTCTCAAGGGATTCCATATTTATTTTCTAGTATGACTAGCTTACTGGTCCAAAAAAAATAAACAGTAAGAAAGAAAAAAAAGTATGCTCAGTGTCGTTTAATTAATGTTTTTTCAGTAGGAGACACTACGACTTTCTTTTAAACTGTCTTTTTTATTTGTGTGTCAGTGTATTCACAATAATTAAATTTTCTCGAATTTATAAAATAGTGTTAAAAATGTGTTATTATTTAGATGAATCTTCATACATTTTTCATTCATCATTGAATATATACGGGATTTATTAGGATTGGAAAATATTTGGAAACTAGCTGTCATGCCCGGCGTTGCTCGGGATTAAAACACTTTTATGTCTAATATTTTTAATGAAAAAATTATTTTTGTATAGAAAATTATAATACAAAAATTCCTTTATCGTCTGAAACGTTTTTACTTCAAATTTCGTTCATAAATAGTGAAGTATAAGGAGGATTTTGACGAATGCTTTGGGTAAATTAATTAAATAGTGAAATTTTCATCAATAAAAAGCGTCAAAATAAACCAGATCAATAGTTGTTCCCGATATAAATTATGATTCGCCTGCTTTTAAACTTTTCTTTAGTCTTCTTCCAAAATTGTGTTTATATATTCTAGCAACAGTTCTTCATACGTATTCTTGTTCTTTAAAAATAAAAATATACACTGCTACAAATTGTGAATTTTATACACAATTGAATTTTTAAAAAAAAGTATTGAAACGAGAGCAACAATTTTGAACGCAAATGAAATTCGTTTCACTGAAAAGCTATTTTTTTAAACTTTAATATAGTATAAAAATAGTTATTGTAACATAACGATTTCGAAATATATCACAAAAAACCCCGAAAAAACTTGCTTAACTTTTAATTTTAAAAAATTAATTAACTTTTGGGCCTTTTAAAGTTGACAGTCATCTTCCATTTCTTTTTAAAATGTTTACAGAAATAAAAAGAAATTTGTTGAAAGTCTCACCGTTGCCTATAAACGAAATATCATTAAATTTATTTTATTTAAGAATCGTCTGCAGTAATAATTTATTTATTATATTTTGAAAAATTAATAAAAGTTGAAGGAAAAATTTCACAGATATAAAATTGATATCATTGGAAAGGTACAATTTCGAACTTTAAAATGGTATAAACATATTTTTTTATGGGGGAGGGGAGGAATAATTTTCTCCGAAGTTAATAAAGGAAAACGATTTCGGTTAATTTCTAATTAACTGACTGTTTAATTCACTTTAGGACTTCGAAAAGTTGGCAATAATCTTCCTCTTGTCTTAAATAATAAGTGTGCAAAGTTTGGGTGAAATTGCTGTAGTAGTTTAGCAGGAGATGTGGAAAAATACCCAGATACAAAGCCACCTACTCACAATGACTTTTATTTATATTAAAGTTAATGATTAGCATAAGAGGATATAGCTATTTTTTAAAATGATAACATAGATTTTTCTGCATTTGTTACTATAATCATAGATATTGAAATATATATTGCAGTAATTATTGCAAATATATTCAGCTAAAATCATAATGTTACTCAATGAAGTATAATCGCTCCCTTTGTTTTTGAGGCAAGATTATAAAAATATATATTCTCCGAAATTAATAATAATAAGGTATTTATTCGACTAAATTTCTGTAAATAGGTACATTATAGTTGTCTACAAAATTAAGGATTGACCAAGCTAATTAAACGGTCTAAAAAGCCATTATTTCTGAGAGGAAAAATAAAATATCTTTCCTCTTTATAATTATTTCCTTAATAAAATATTCATCAATTTTATTAAACTATCACATTTCGTCAGATAATGCAATATTTTTGTTATATTATTATCCAAATTTTTAAAAAATGTGTACACAAATAAAAAATGCATAAAAATATATATACAAAGAGCAAACATTTGTTTCGAAAAATACCTGTTTCTTAGAGAAAATTGGAAACTAAATTTTTTTAATCCAATTTATTTTTAAATTTAAAGAAAAGCCGTTTAAAAAAACGTTATTCGAAACAAAAAATTCAACATTTTAATTCAACGAATTATAATCAGAGTTTGTGAAATTTTGAATGTTTGCTTATTTCACATATGTGAAAATTCTCTCACATCATAACGGCTGGGTGAATTTTGCTTCCGAGTTGAACATGTAACGGTTAATTAAAGGGAAACTGTAAAAATTTGTTTTGAATTGCTTTTATTTCATGGTTCTTTTCTAAATAAGTAAACATGAAAAACAGGAAATATTTCTCGCTTGGAGATAAGCTAAGCAAAGCAACCCTCGAAATATCTAAAATTGAGAGAAGAGATTAATTGCCTTCACCCAAGTTTATTCAAAACACTAAATTATTTTTTCTGTCCCTTATTTTGGTCGAAATTTTAAGTGGGATGTTGATCGCAAATTAAAGTACTGAAGTGATGGCAATTAATCAAGGAAAATATAATTAAAAAACTTGTGTCAACTGTTGATAAAATCGATTGCTCATTATTTTGATTTTTGTTTCTTTATTCTTTTAAATGATAATGAAATTTGATTTTACTTATTATTTAGAGACAGAAAAATTTTAAAATAAATGGGAATTTAAAATCTTGCTATTAAAAAGCTTCAAAAGAATGCTTTAATCTTCTAATGATTATAAAACAATGGATTTAAAATTATTTACTGGTAATATTGTACGTCTCGGTAATTTATAAGAAGAAGAATTCGTGTAATGCGTATCCATGTTTACAAAGTAAAGATATAAATACGAATTAAGGGAAGTTTAAATTGTGGAAGATGTAAAATTGCAATAATATAATCAAACAACGAAAGGAAAAGAAAAAAGCATGAATAAGAATCTGGTGGATGATGTCATCAGAGACCTTCATCCATGCAGATGCAAATATAGAATAAGTTTTTGTCGGGGAAAAACGAGTTTAAGGTCTAAATTTGAATTTTCCTCTAAGGCCTGGACCTATTACGGAACAAATTTGAAAAACAATATTTATCCACAAAGAAGAATTTTAAAACATTCTTTTAAACAAAGTTTGAAAAGAAGGGCATCATTGTCTTTACAAAACAATAATCAGCACAGAAAAAGAGTTCCAAATAAAAAGCCCGTAAATAATTTTATATATACGTATATGTATATAGGCATATATGTATATAAATTTATAAAACTAACAAAATTATCTTGAAATCTATTATGCAAGCGATGTTTACAAAAGCGTTGTCTAATAAATATTCTTTCTCTGCTAGAGCTGCCGAGCATCATAAGCCGTTAAGTATCAATGAAACTATTTGGATGGAACTATGGAATGGGAATATTTGGACAAAATATCTTAACTCTTTGAGCCCTATCCCGCCCCATTCGACAGAGGCCGGACAGACGGCGGATTCGGGCGCCTGAGTGAATTTTACGGAAGAAAAGTGGTTTCGTTCTTTGCTGACAATGGTGAACTTCAGCATATTTTTAAAATTTTTTAAATCGATTTAAAATGCTTCGAAACGAACTAGACAGTTTTGCTTTTTCTAAATTTTCAATCAAATTTCACCTCTCAGAACTCTCGGGAAAACGATCCATTTCGGCGCGAAACGGGTCTGACGTCACCGGTGCCTGACAGGGGAGACACGCGCTTCCTTCGCGTTCTCTCTCTATAGAGATTTTCTTTTATTCTATAATTTCTGACTATAGCATCAGATAAAATAGTGTCGGCAAGATACAAGTATTGTATTGTTCCTAAATGCAGTAATACAACTGTAACGGCACCCGATAAATTATTTATCGATGTGCCAAGAAATTATGTTATTCGCAAGAAGTGGTGTAAAGCGATGAAGAGAGACCCGAAGATAAATCCGGAATTATAAGCAAGCAGCGTTCGTCATGTCTGTGGAGATCATTTTGATATGAGTTATTAATCTATATTATATCTATTAAAATTGTATATCATGAAGCACAGTAAATTCAGAATTCGATATCTGTTTTGTTTTTAAAAGAAGTATAAGGTGAGGTTAGCAGCAAAAATAATTAAGATATTTTAAAGCAAATAGTTAAAGTTAATTAGTTTTTTCCCATTTGATTACATGGAATTTATTTTTTTTACCCTTTGAGGGACCATTGCCCATCAAAGGGTAAAAATATAGAAGATCACACCTTCTTTAAGAATCTTTTTTTTTAAAAAAAACTTGCTCATGTTATTTTATAGCATAAATTTTTTTAATGGATATTCGAATGTTTCTTATATTTTTTAAAAAATTACAGTACTATTGAAAATTAATACTTAAAAATTAGTTTAAATTCACGACTTTTTTTGATAACGAAATTCGTTTTCATTTGTAGTTCAACAAAATAATTCTCAGAATTCATTTTTGATGCAAAATAAATTCTTTATATTCAATGAATGTATTAATATCAAAATTAGTCTTCAAAAAGTTAGTTTGCTCATCAATTATTATAGTTGAGAAACACATAAGTTAGTTGATTAAGGTTTATAAATAAATTTAATATTGTTTCTATTTTGGCACCGATTTTAAAAAGAAATTTTTTTTTATACTTTTCAAACCACGATTTTATTTAATTTTTTAAAAGTTTTTTTTTTATTTTTTCGCATGAAAAGTTAAGCGCGGACACATACATGAAAACGCAGCTAGCCTTTAGCGGTTTCCTGCTTCTTTTTTATTTATGCTGATTCATCCACACGGGGATAGTGATGATCATCGGTTCTGTTTTTCATGCTTTTTTATGTTTTAAGCAGTCTGTCTGTCTATAAATTAGTATACACATCATGGGATACTGTTTGGTTTCTGAGTTATGACAGGTTTTTTTTTTGCCTAAGTTCAGCATTTAATTTTATTTTTTGTTTTATGTTGTTTCATTGAGGAAAAAATTTCTAAATTTTGGATACAAATTAAAACACACTCTTAACACATTAAAAGATTAGAGCTCTGCAAGCACTATTTGTTTTTGTTTATTGCGTTTACAAAGTTTAAATGTATTTTTCTCAAACTTTTATTTTTGCTGATTATTATATATATACTATAAGAATTAGTATGGATTTTGGCCCGAGATTCTAGTCATTATTTTTTTTAATTTATCAAAGTTAATATTTTTAAAATGTTCAAGTTTTTTTCAGGCTTAGTTACAAAAATAATTATTAAATTTCAAAAAATAATCAGATCTTTAATCGCATGGTTACTTTTTTCCAATAATACAAGAAACTTAAAATGACTAAAAAAACATTAAAAAGTAAGTATTTTATAAAACCTTGAAAAAACTTCAAAAATTTCAATTTTTTAAAAGTTTAAAATAATAGTTCTTGCTAAAATGACCTTTTAAAAATCAGATTCTATTTAATAATATAATCTGAAAAAAAGTCATTGATTACATTTTATCAATGCTGCCTCCATTTTTTTTTTTTTGAAAAAGGAACTGTTTAGCCTTAAGTTCGTAATAGATGAGAATCTGAAAATCCGAGGGGAAAAAAATGTAAAACAAAAAAGGAGAAAACTTACCGTTGTGCTTTTATTCCTCGTATCTCAGCCATCATAAAATCGGAATTTTTCTTGAAATACATTGCCATCATTGTTGAATCAATCCTTGGCAAATTATCCGATTTACCTTGTACAAAAACAATATCCATTGCGAAATTGAACGTAGAACAGTAGAAAAGCTGAAAACTTCAGTTAAAATGTTAGCTGGTACAAACGCCTTGATTCAAAGCTTGGTACAAAAAGTAGCGAAAGATAAGTATGCGAAGGAAGGCACACTTGACGTCAAAATCTACTCGGCCAATGAGAGTGCGTTTCGGATTGCATCATGATTCCTGCTATTTCAGTGCATCTTTCGCTCTCAATATTTAAATAAATAAATTTTTGTGTAAAATTTCACTTGCATATTTGAGATTAGAATGATTTTTTCTACAAATACGGATGGCACTGAAAGAATAGAATTATTATCAAAACAACATCTACAAAGAATATTTATTTGTTTAACTCCAATGAATTTTGGTTTTGAAAATTAATTTTATTTGAACAAAATTGAATGCTAAAAAATTAAGAAAATATGGTCTTCTACCGTATATCTAGATTTGTTTTATATGAATATTTTATAAAGCTGTTTATTTTCTAGTTTGATGTAGATTTCATAAGATGTTTGATAAATGCTTCCAAAACGCTGCTATCAAATAAAGTGTTTTATATTTGTAGAATAATTTTGCATTTACAAATACTTTTGTTCATATATTGGCGTAATATGCATTCTAAACATAGTTCCACCTCGTTCATAATAAGAATAAAATTTTGTTTATCATTTTATAGCATAGCATTTTATAGGCGTTCGCTACAAAATGTTTGAGAACAGACTTATATGCAAACTTATATTTATATGCTAAAATATGAGACTACAGATGTTTATTTACTTCTATTTTAAATACTACACAAAGGTATATAAAAATGATGCGTGCTTTGAGCGTCGGAAACATTTTCTTTCTAAAACAAATAGTAAAAAAACTTTAATTCCGCGATAAGAAATAAAAGACTTCTCAAAGATGCGTGGAAAAATTCACCATGCAGTTTAAGAAAGAAAAAGGTTTTTAACTTCTCAAAAGTTTGTTTATTCTTTCTGACGGAAAACAAATTGTTTCTTTATTCTGCATGCAAAGAAAGCATTTCAACTCCAGGAGAATGTTAAAGGTGATTGTAACAACCGAGTGCTAAATAAAAATTCAGGTAGAGAAAAAACAGTTTGAAGACGAAACAATACTGTTCTCTTTTATCAGCTTCTTTAAAATTTGCAATAAATAACTATTTTTAACAGGGAGAAGAAATGTTTTAAAAATGTTTCTTCAAACACTTTCTTGAAAGGAATAACATTGCATAATAAGCATTGCTCTTTTTTTTCTTTTTATCAATCAGAAATATTTCTTATCCATGATATTTTCTCAATTCATGCATATAATTTCTATTTCATACGAGTTAATACAGCAATTATTCGATTTTTTATTCATTTTTTCTTTATAATTTCGTTATTTTCTTCCAAAAGATTTGAAATAACAGGAGATGCATTAAATTTACATTAATCTAATGAGGTGATAGATATTGCAGGAAATATGAAATGAAATTTAATTTAGCTTAGAAATACATGAAAAATTTGGTTGGGCAAAGGGCTTAGTTGCGAACATTGCTTGGCTACATTGGGCTAGACAGAAAAGCAGATAAACTTACAATAAAATTAAGATTATGTAGATAGTGTTAAATAGAATCCTTATGATGCCCAGTTAAGCCCACAAACAAAAAATTCGTACCTAATATTGCACTTAAATATATTGAATTCAATATACTAGCATAGCTGAGACAAAATGATTGGTTATGTTTTGAGAGATTAATGGGAAAAAAATCATATTTTGACGTACTTCTCTAAAAGTGGTTAAAAGTTTACAGAACTTGATTTAAAATTTCAAAAATGTAATCTAAATGAACATATGTTGAAAACCATGACACCTTTGCAGTTGATAAGCTAAGAAATTAAAAATATGCCATCAAAACCCAGCATAACCATTTAAATAAAATTATAAATAATATTAGGAAGATAAAAATACGAGGAATGAATGTATTACTTTTTACAGTTTCCATCCATCAGACTACATCAAGTATTTTTGTCATCAATTTAATTTTAAAATGCAATGAGTGCTTTATAGTTTTTGACAAGTACAAGTGAAATAATTTAAA